>PVIJ01012252.1:0-50673 GCA_004024925.1 Scalopus aquaticus | reverse complement strand
GGTGGGGGGAGGGGAGGATTAGGGCACAAAATGGAAGAGAGGAGAATACAGGGGACCATGGAGATGGATCACGGGTGAATTGGTGGTGGGCTGCCCAAGGGGAATACAAAATGTAAAAGACATAAATAACAATAAAACAAACAAACAAACAAACAACAAAAAAAATAGTTCCCTTGTCTGTGCAAGAGCAAGGTGGCCTGAGTTCAAAACCAGGCTCTTTTACTTGTGAATTTTAGAACTTTGAGCAACTTGCTGAACTTCTGATTTCTTCTCTAATGACACGGAACACCGACAACAAAGCTGACCATTGTTCTTATCTTATCGAATGTTCTCCTGCTGGTACAGCCCCAGCCAGGCCACCCTGCATCCTTCATCCTGTGCAAAAGGAAGTAGCTTTTATGCTGGTGGTGTGGTTAGCTATTATCTTCCTGCCACAAAGGACTACAGTCCTCACGTCTATTTTAATGCAAAGTCCTTGACAAGTATGGTTTTAAGACCTGTAGAGTAAAGCTCAGGTGCATGCAATGTTCTAGAATATTTTCCAAAACATCTATTTTATATATATATAATTTTCCCTTAGAGAAGATGGCGCTCCATGGAAGAAGCCAGAGGCAGCTGCGATGGCCTTCTGCTCTGACCTATCACCAGCCTGGTGCCCATCCAGCACTCAGTCCTTTGCTTCCTTTTTAATAGGGAGTGGCTGACCATTCAGTCTGGGCCAAGCCCTGGTTTAGGATCTGGGGAAACATCTGAATTAGATCAAGTCTAGAGCCAGAGTCAGAAAATTAGCAAATAAACACACGTGAGGTGGTGTTAAGCACTGTGGAGAAACAGGGTGGGGACAGAGGACATTCTGCTCTGTCCCTCACACACACGATTGCTTCCTACACAGAGACACTTGGTTCTAGAGTTGGGTCCGCGAGAGCATCTACCTCGAGTTCGTGCCTTACAGCTGCCACTAAAATGCGACAGTGACAAACGTGGAGGCCCTTGGGGGACGAAGCAGCCCGGCAGTCCCAGTGCCCAAAATGCAATAGGAGCAAAAGTGACATCCTGCTTCCCTAATTAAGCTTAATTAGCCTCTCCCACATTTTCCCTTCCTCCAAGAGGTGCAGAAAACACGTCAGTTCCAGTGAAGTGAGATGGATAATTGCCTTACATAAACAAAGTTAGAAACTTATGTGGAAATGAATATTCCTCCAACATCAGATATCTCCTGCCTCAAAATAATTTCCTATGCTTTGGGGGATGGAACCTTCAGGAATGATTTATTTTTAATTACAAAGCCGTCTGTACGGTAAGAGGCCACGAGATTAAGACCCTTCATTAACACGGGTAATCTCTCAGAGGCCTCTTCTGGCAGCCCAGGCTTTGCTGACTCTGAAAAGGTTCTCCTGCCAAAGGGCTCCTCAGAGGCTACTGTCTGGATCAATACTGGGAAATGGCCTTTTGGGAAATCACTAATGGTCTGTGCAAGGCACATGATGGGACTTTTAGGTTGGTTCACTCATTAATGAAGAGGTTCACAGCTGTGAAGATTCTGGAAAAGGAGAGCCAAGGGGCGAGAAGTTGGGGTGACTGATTCAGCGTCTGTGTGAAAGAGCCCTGAGCTCTGTCTTCCAAGCCTGATCCTCTTATTTACTGAGAAGAGGACCTGTGTTTGCTCTTGTTCCCAATAGTGGGGTGTCCACCTATGGGTCACCTGAAGATGTGGGAGGGAGGTGCTCTGACCTTCAGCTGCTCCTCTGCAGCCTCCCAGATGCCAATGAGACTTAGGCAGCAAACTGCCCAACGCAAGCACGGTCTACCCACCAGGGCTGCTTGTGCTCTACTGGCAGTTGCAGAGGAAAAGACAACAGCAAGCTTGTTTATAGGGTGACCTTTGAATGGAAACATGCAAATATACAGCAGGAGGGGGAAATGGAGAGAGGTAGACTACGGGTTCCCGGTATTGGTAAGATCCTCAGCACTTACTAGTTGGTATGATGAATTCTGAAGTGCAGAATTCCCCCCAACAGGTTCTCCACCTGTAGACCCCACCCTGGCGGGGACTGATGGTGGCACTCTGCTGGGAACACAGCATTAAAAGGCGCGAGGACGATGTGATTTACTTCCTAGCCCATCTCATGCCTTCGCTGAGTATGGAAGAGAGGACTCAGGGAAGTGCCGTGGGGCCTAAACACCCCTCGCACGTGAGCCCCAGCCGGTTGTCAGGCCCGAGAGAGGAGCCACAGGCGCAGCGCCTCAGACAAGTCCTTGCAGAGTGGAACTGAGCAGCCAGCTTTGTTTGTCCTGTGGTCACCTTCTGTTGATGGTATCTGATGCTGGTTTCCCATTTCCTGAGTTAGAATAACGTCGCCTCTTAAAATAGACTCAAAGTGAAAAAATCAGGGGAGTGAAAGAAAGCTATGAAGAAATATTAAATTCTAAGCGCTGCCGTGAAAATCGCACAGGTGAACAACAGAGGAGTGTGGAACGTGTGGGGCGCTCCCCTCTGAAGTGCCATCAAAACTCTGCTGGTAGGGGCGGGCTGGGGGCGTCGCCAAGGCCCTTTGTCAGGCCGGCTGCTCCCTGTGGCCCTAGGGAAACATCTGAAGACTTACTCCAGAGTAGAGCTAACGGAACAAACCACAGAACAGAAATAACCTGAATGAGAGGGGGTCGGTTAGGTGAGCCTCCAAAATGGTCTCAGAGGAGATGAGGAGCCAGAAAGCGCCGCTGTCAGAAAGGCGAGTGCCAGAGTGAGCTGAGAGCAGGCAGCATGGAGCACCAGGCCCACCTCTGTCACTGGCTCGCAGGCACCTGGGCACAAAGCTGACGCCACCAGCCCAGCAGTCAGTGAACCCCTGAGCTCACTTGTTACCTGTCCCACACCTGCTTTCTTGTTTGCCAGCAGATTCCTGGTCCCTAGGGACTTGAGGCCCCCAGCTCACTGGGCTCAAACTCCCCGGCTCCTACACAGCCACCTAGACCTCTATGAGAGAATAAGGATCCTAACTCCCCTGTGCCTCAGTTTCCCCATATGTACAACCAAAGAATTAAACTAAATAATCTTTAGGGTGATTTCAACTTCCCAGAGTCTGTGAATGTTAACAATAATTATCCTGTTGTATCGTTCTACTCTTCCTGAATTTCTGAATATCTTATAACGAACTTGTTCATAAAAAAAAAAAAAACTAAAGCAAATTTTATTTACAGTAATGAGATAAAATGGCCTGAGATGAGAGTGGAGGAACAGCCCATTCTGCGGGAGAAATGCCAACCAGGAGGCTCCAGGGGGAAATGAGTCCCCGGAGAAGATGCCCATCTCCATCTAAAGGACAAAGTGACCGGCAGGGACCACCGGGAGGGAGGCCTGTGAGTTCTCCCGGAGAAAGTTCTTGCGGAGCCCACCGGCACCTGGCGGAGGCAGTTCCATGTGGACATGGGAATAGCAACTACATTCTTATTGCAGGAGAAAATGTTCTCAAAGCTGGTGGCAAGGTGTTTTGGTCTCGGACAAAACAGGAAGGAACAGGTGGAGATAACGGGGGTTCCGTTAGTCAGCAGTGGCTCCGACCTTCCTATAAGAATGTGCTGGGCTCCGTCTTATGTAATACCGACTCTTTTTTTTCCTGGAAGGAGAACAGCATGAACTTTCCAAGTCTGCAGATGGCTCTAAGTTCTTCTGGGTGGTGAAATGCCAAACGGATGGCAATACACAATCAGGAATTTATGGGGAATGCAGGAGAGGTGAGATAAGCAGACAGCAATGAATTAGGGGAAACGGTCACCATCTGATGGGTGTAATGAGGCCCCTGAGCTCTCTCATGGCCTGAACAGGCAGCGGCAGCCAGGCCAGCATCAGCAGCGCAGACGCTGGAGTCAGACCACCAACCTGGTCTTCTCCTCTGTCAGAGGAGGCTGGACCCCTCCGTCCACGGGCTCTTGCAAGCGCCACACAGCACCTGTGCACACAGCTGAGTGATCTGAATAGCTCTGTAAGATTTCATGAGGCAGAGAGCTGGATGATGGACAAAAGTGCCTTGGGAGCAAAGAGATTTGGGTTCAAATCCTGGCTCAGTCCCTTATGAGCAAGTGATTCTCTGAGACGGCACATCAGAAAAATAGCAAGAATGATGCTAACCACCCGTGGGCATTGTGAGTCAGGGAGGTAAAGTCAAAGAACATCTAGCAAGGGAGATATACTCGAGCTTGGGCCTTCCTAAAGATTTGTTTCCCTCCCCTATCCAAAGAAAGCACAGGAATGCAGACATGTCTTCTAGGAAGCCTGGTGTTGCTGCCACCCTTTGAGGTGCAGTCACAAAGACCGGCCAGGCACGCTCCCTGGGTCATGGGTGAGCCCTCCGTGGAGGACACAGCTTGGCCTGACAAAGCCTGTCTTTGGGCTGGTATGTGGAATCGTGAATGCAATGAATGGCCAGGCAGGGTGTGAGCATGGATACAAAGAGCGGCGTGCTGAGGACACGCCAGTCGCTCTGAGCAAAGCAGCTGGCAGACCCGACGCCACTGAACACTGGCGCGTGCGCATGTGGCTCGCCTGCCGGCCCGTCTCTCTTCACTGCAGTCCTTGGAAGGGAGAGTCTACGGGGGCTCAATGAGTCCCCTACCTCTCAAGGCCCAGCACAAAATCTGGCACAGTAAATATTTGCTGGGTCTGCTTAGTAAATATTTGTTGAATGAAACTAGTGGATAGGTGGGTGGCTGGCTGGCTGGCTGAAGGGTGGGTTGGACAGGTGATTATAGCTGCACATTGACTTCTTGCCTTGCAGATGCTTTTGGACATCCAGGCCCTTTCTTCTGGGGCCTGGAAACTGGGGGCCTGACATCCGAAACACCTGCCTATGTCATTAGATTTGTGTGTGTGTGTGTGTGTGTAAATATCATTTAAAATGTTTGCATAATATATTCCTTAATTCAGTTCCCTGAGTATTTGCATTTTGGGGTAATGACTTACTAAGATATAATTCAGACATACAATTCACCTTTTTAAAGTATACAATGGTGTTTCATACATTCAGAGTAATGCAACCATCACCATAGTCAATTTTAGAACATTTGTATCACCCCCAAAAGAAGCTCCATATTCTTCTACCACCCACTAACTTCCCCGATCTCTAACCCAGCCCTAGGTAACTACCAATCTACTTTTTGTTTCACTAGATTGGACATTTTATATAAATGCAATCATATAATATGTTGTCTTTTGTGACTGGTTTCCTTCACTTGGAGTAATGGCTTCAGGGTCATCTGCGGTGAGGCATGTACCAGAACTTCACTCCTTTTTATAGTCAAATAATATTCCGCTGAACTGATATAACACACTTTATCCATTCATCGGTTGATGGACATAAGGATTGTTGCCATATTTTAACTGTTACAAATAATGCTGCTATAAACATTCATGTGCAAGTTTTTTTTTTTAAAGAATTTTTATTTATTTATGTATACAAGCTGGGGTACAGATCAGAGGTGTGGGGCGGCGAGAGGGTTCACCAGAGACAGAGCGGGGAGCAGAACAGGCAGATCAGAAATACACTGCTGAGGGGAGCAGCGGGTGAGGCAGGAGAGGTCTGCCCCACCATGTGGGATTCTCCCCGGCCGGGCGTCGAACTCGCATCGCCGCTGCCGACAGCTCCACAGCGCAGCGCTTAACCGCTGCACCACCAGGGAGGCCCTCATGTGCAAGTTTTTGTGTGGACATATGTTTTCAGTTGTCTTTGGTATATACCTAGGAGTGGAATTGCTGGGTCAATTCCATAAGGTAACTGTGTTTAACCTTTTGAGAAACTGCCACTTTTCCAAAGTAGCCACACCATTTATCAGGTAGACAATTTATAAATATTCTCTCCCTTTCTGTAAATTGTCTTTTCACTTTCTTGGGACCGTATTCTTTTTCTTGTTCCGACAAATCTTTATTTTCCTTTAAATTATTGCTTTTTCCATAATACTGTGAAAAATCTTCATTTCCCTTTTCCCAAAAGTTGAGGTTCAAAAAGTCAGTTCTTACGCACAGGCTAACCTTCATCTCTTCAATGTCCTGTATGTTGACTTAGTTTCTTACGTAAGTATTTATATTAGCTTTCCTTAGAGATTTATACACAGACATAGATACATGCAAATTTTTACCCTCATTTTAACACCTGATAATACAAATTTTACACAGCTTTTCCTTGGTAGGGGTCATTTTCAGGAGCAAGTCAGTTTCTGAAGAAATCTTGTTAGGTGAAGGATTCTCATTCATTTTTCCCTTGTATTCTGATCCACTGGACTTAGAAATGGGAAAGCTTTGATGTCACCACCAGCTCCAAGGCCCACAGAGATCTTCACCAGTTGTGTTTCCTTCTTTTTAAAGAGCTTGCAGAAGAAGCTTCAAAAGCTGGTTTTGATAAATGAAAATATTTGTTCACCTTCTCTTTCTTCTTTGGATGGAAGCTGGTGTTGTCTTAAAATGCATCTCTTCCACCTAGGTCGGCTTTTCAATTTGACCTCTGTTGGGGGAAAAAAAGGTCCTGGACAAGTGGCAGGTAGCCATGGTGGCTGAGACATGTGGCAGCATAGCCGGTTCATCCTTGAGTAGCCTTATCTACAACCACAGCTGCACTGTACTATTTAAGAATACACTTTGAAGAACAAAAGCTTTTAAAAGTAACAAAGTCCAATTTATAATGTTTTCTTTTGTTTCTTTTGCTTTTTGTGTCACATCTAAGAAACTATTGCCAAATCCAAGGTCATGAAGATTTACTCCTAAATTTTCTTAAAATTTATTTATAGTTTTAGCTCTTACACTTAGGTTTTTGAGCTTATTTCTGGGAATGGTATGAGGCAGAGCTCCAACTTCCTTCTTTCACATGCAGATATCCAATTGTCCCAGTGCCGTGTGTTATTTTCCCAGTGAACTATCTAAGCACACTTGTCAAAAGTCATTCGACCACAGGTAAATGGGTTTTCATGGATTCTCAATTCTTTCCCCTCCTTACACCAGTAGCAGTGTCAGGTTATTGCTGTTTTGTAGTAAGCTTTGAAATCAGAAAATATGAATCATCTAATTCCGTTTTTTCTTTTTCAAAAGCCCATGTGAGGACACAGAGAGAAGGAAGCCATCACAAGTTGGGAGGACAGCTCTCACCAGAAACCAACTCTGATGGCACCTTGAGCCTAGACTTACAGACTTCAAGACTGTAAGAAAATAAATTTCTGCTGTCTAAGTCACCTGGTCTGAGGTTATTTGTTATGGCACTCTGAGCAGGCTAACACAATGGCCGCTCAAATCCTGCTCCTGAATCAGTCGTTTCAAATTCACCTTCTGACAGGTACTTTGGACTGCAGTTTCTGAAGAATTCCTGATTTTGGGGCTCCCCGGTGGCACAGCGGTTAAGCGCTGCGCTGTGGAGCTGTTGGCAGTGGTGACGCGAGTTCGACGCCCGGCCGGGGAGAATCCCACATGGCAAGGCAGACCTCTCCTGCCTCGCCCGCTGCTCCCCTCAGCAGTGTATTTCTGATCTGCCTGTTCTGCTCCCCGCTCCTTCTCTGGTGAACCCTCTCGCCGCCCCACACCTCTGGCCTGTACCCCTGCTTGTATGTATAAATAAAAAATAAATCTTTAAAAAAAAAAAAAGAATTCCTAATTTTTCTAATTCACAGGTGGTCCTACTACCAAAACACAAACTATCCCAGAGTTATATAAAATTCAAAATCTCTGAGAACTTGATGTAAGGCCCACAAAATGATATATTGTCTAAAGTTACTCAGAGGCAGAGGCAGAATAAAACTTCAATTCTGCCTTCCCAAGTCTGAGCACAGTCTTTTCCCCTAGTGGCAGATTTCAAAAATGGCAACAAAATATTCTCTGCCCTCATCCTTGGATCTGCTCTCACACACCACCTCTGGGCTGACTTGCTTTGCTAATGGGCCATTTGTAATATTGACACAAGCAGAGGCCAGAAAAACACTTGTACCTGGATTTTGTTCTTTTGTTGTTCTGAAAACATTACCACCCTAAAAGCAAATCTGAGCTACTCCAATAAAGGATGAGAGGACAGGAAGAGAACTGAGGCGCTCCTGCCAAATAGCCTGCCAAGTGCCAGGCATGTGCATAAAACCATCCAAGGCCAGCTTGCCTGACAGCCCCATGGATGGAACAGCTGACAAGAGACACATGTGGGAGCTCAACCAAACCTAGATCAGCAGAAGAACCACCCAGCTGAGCCCAGCACAAAATGGCAACCCACAGAATTGCTAGCTAAATACAGGTCAGACAGCAGTGTGCCCCAGATTGCCCTCTTACTCCAGAGGGATTAAGTGACAGGATGTTGCTTGTGCAACAATCTCATTTTTTGTAGTACAAACACTTCTTCACTGACCTAGTATACAATTGGTATCAAGGAGAAATGCTTGTCAAAGACTGAAATAAATTAAGACACAATGTAAAATCCACTGGATACTTTCATATGGTTTGCTTGCATTAATCCCCAGCTGCACTCACTAAGCACTATTTGGGTTCCTGCCAGTCAAGAGCTGTACCTCAGATAATGTCACAGAGATCTCACATGAGATAAAAGAAAAGCATCTACTTACCCTAACTGTGTGTTATCTCAAAAATCATCACCAACAGCTTCCTCATGGCTTTCCTATTTCATTTACTTTGTAAACTAAGCACTTAGCGGCTCTAAAAGCTTATCTGGGAGTCTGAAATCTCATTGAAATGGAGCTGATTTTTAACTGCTAGGGATAGAAAATAAACTACCAGAATGCTGGGGAAGAGCTTGTAGCCTGGTGTCATGGGGTGAGCAGTGAAGGTGGGATTCATGGGCATCACTGCGCCTTCACTGTAAGTCTATGTGACTGATGTTTGCCATGAGGGTGGCGGGAAGTCAGAGAGGATGGTGAGAAACAAACAAGCCCAACACACATCGTTGGAGGCTGCCACACCTATGGGGGAGGTAGATGAGAAAGGCCTATTGAGGAGTAAGAGGCCCACCAGCATCTCAGTGATATGACAGATATTGGCCCCGACACTTACCTCTAACCCATTCGACCACCCTAGAGGAAAGGTTAACTATCAATTCCCATTTTAAAGAGGAGGAAACTGATGCTGAGACTGAGTAAGTAATAGACTCTTGGTCCCGAGCTTCGTCCACCCAGTCTGTCAGCCCATTCGGGACCTGCTGGTCTGGATGCAGGGCCAGTGTTCTGCCCTACAGCACTAACCTGCATTGCTCTGCTTCCTGAGACCAGGTTTTTTTTCCCTGAAATACGTCTCTTCAAGATCAACTAAACAGGATAACCGGAATAAAACTTCTAAAATGTCCAAAGCGCAATTTCTTAACCAGGGACTTTTTGCCCTAGTCAAGTAGGCTGTACATGGGCTGGAGAAACTCAGCTATCCGGCCTGACAAAGTGAGATTAACTAGCGTATATGTACAGTCAGAACAGGCACTTTTTCCTTGCCTTCAATCTCTCCTTTCATTTCTTTTTCACTCTTTACTCACCTCTGCCACACTCATCTCTCATTTTCCTACAGGCCTCTGAGCCTGGGCTTCCCTTCCTCCTGCAATTCCCCCTTCCTTCCTCTCCATCTCTTGGGCCCTGTAGGTAAATCTTCTGCTATCTTTCTGACGTCCATCTACCTCTTGGACATCACCCAGGGGTCCACACATTTCTAACACTAACAACAAAACCATCACAATGAAAACAGTTTCTGGTGGAGGAAAAGGAGCTGGCAACTAAAACCTCTGCCCCAAAGTGGGAGTTTAACTCCCTACTGGGTGTTTACACCCATAAGCTTGTAGTTCACGCCTATATTTTAGTTTACACCCATAAACTGCAGTAAGGGAGGAATCCTGAGGAGCGTGTTGAGCAGGGATGAAGCGTGGCTGGGGGCCTGCACTCCAGCCCACCAGGGCTGCCACGTGCCCTGACGACCATGTTCAGCCTCAGGGCCTCAGCCCATCTGCAGGATGGAGAGGTTGGCACAGAGCTCTGGGGTCGAGGACAGCCCCCTCTTTGAGGTCAAGTGATCTCATTTTCCTTTCCATCATCAAAAATGATCTATTTTCCTTTCCGGAAAAGTGCCTATACTCCCACCCACGATGTCAAAAGATTCAGTCTTGAGCCTCCTAAAATACTCTACCAACTTTGGGATGTCCCAAAGGTTAGAGCGAGCAGATGACTCTAAAGACACCTTAGTACTCAACTCTGAGACCCTCCACAGAAAAAAATACAGCTTTATTAATCACATGCTCTCACGTCCCTTTCTTCTTGCTGGTGGAGATTCCTCAGTGAATACACTTACTAAGCTCCTCCTGAGGGCTGGCCACATGTGCTACCAGGGGCAGAATATGTGCACAGAGAAACAAAATACTGGCAAGCCCACATTTTGGTGGGAGAGGAACATCACAGTCTCGGGCGTCTCAGCCTTTCTCTGGACTATCCACCCCCAACACTGCTCTCTGGATGGAGCAATGCAGGACCACAGGCACAGACTCCCTAAAGGTAGCCCAAGGTGTGATTCACAAGGCCAGTTACTTCTACCTGAGCGCTATGAATCCTGCCCCAGGGAACCTTCTAAATATTTCTGGGTTTGTACACTTGATCAAGGAAAGGAAGGCCAAATTCCCCTTCACCTTAACATCAACTGAGGATATCTCTTCCCAAACAAACAAGACTTCTTTCCTCCCTCCCTTCGTCTTTCCTTCTCCCCTCCCTCCCTCCCTCTCTCCCTCTCTCCTTTCCCATTTCCCTCCCTCCATCTTCCTTCCTTCCATTCTCTCCCTGCCTTCTTCCTTTCCAGAATGTTGACAGGGCCAGGACCCTGTGAGAAGCAGCATCTTTGGGCCTTCTGAAGGAAGGTGAGCCATGCCTGTTCATCACCGCACACAAGAGGACTATGGGCTGTCAGTGGAGATGGCTGCTCAGTTCAGCACAGAGCGGGGCATGGCAGGCTCGGGGGTGGCCAGTGAAACACTGAGTGGCACATAGCACGCGGCCCTCCTAGCCAGACACAGCCCCCTGCTGTAGTTGGTCGGGAGCTCAAACACACAGAGAATAGCGTCGCCCCCAGTTCCACTCCATGACCACATCAGCGTCCCTGCCCCCACTCCCAATGAACAAGGCTGTGTGAAATGAAAGGAACCTTCTACCAGCGAGAACCTTGGATGACCCTAAAATATGGGACAAGGGTCATCTTATAATCTCAGCTGCAAAAATTCGCACCACTAAGGGCTGTTTCCTCCATTTGTACAATAACTGACAGTTTGGTTTGCATTCAAGGACAAAGTGCATCTGTGATTAAGATCTGGACCTAAAAGGTGCCGATAAATAGACAATGGTGGACAACGGTTGCTATTCAGGAAGCAGCTTATTTTGCTATTTTTTTCTTAGACTCCACTGCAAAACAAAGCCAGATTTGTATCTGCAGAACATTCTTATAGCAACTGGAAGAAATTATCCCTTAACGAAGCTGTTGGAAAAATCAACTGCAAGAATAGCAGCCGGCCTTTCCTCCTGCCATCAAAAAAAAAAAATCTTTGCTATTGGAAGAAGCTTCAAAAAAAAAACCTCAGAAGAGACGCCCTATTTAAAACTAAGGCAATTCGCTACGCTTGACAAAGCCACCGAGCATCGGGGGGAGAACAGTAGCTTCAAACAAGTGAGAAACTTTTTGGAAATTCTGAAAATAGGCAAAAGAAAACAGAGGTGGTACTGAAAGGGAACAATCTAATAATGGCATGGCTAGAAAATGCATAGCAAGCTCCATTTTCTCAGGGCTTAATGTAAATTTCATGAAACAACAGATATTAAGGCAAAGGTGCTTAATTTCTGACTCCTCATTGAGTAAGTGATTCCTTACTTAACTTCACGAGTAAACACGTCCCTGTCATTAATATTTCACTGACAACTGGGGCTGTCTGGCCAGCCTCCATCTCCTCCATTTCTCCCATTGGCTTATTCCAGCCACGTCCCAGTCAAGTATCTCACCAGCTTGGTGACCCCACCTGTTCCCCCGGCAGAGCAGTGAATATTCATACGTGAAGGTGGGTGCTAGGACAAGAATCTCACATTCCCTGTCTGCCCAGCACTTGGGGAGGCACCTGAGCCCCCCTTTCATCATCACTGGGCATGACTATCTTAATCTAGTGCCACCGCTAGACTACGCCCCAGTCTTCTTCACTTACCACCTGGATTACAGCCAACACCTCCAGCCAGCTGGTTTCCAAGGTACAGTCTAAACTACACCCCTTCTTGGCTTCAAACCTGCCCATAACCCCCAACACTGAGGTTCAAGTCAAGCCTGTCAAGCGTGGCCAGCAGGTCTCCCTCCGGCCCAGCCGCCTTCTACTGTCTGGCTTCATTTGACTCTGCCAACTTCATTCTGCCTTCTGCCTTCTGTCTTCTGCCCCAGCAGAACCACGCTGCTGTAGCTCCTAAACTTTAGCCGCTCACACTTCTCTGTCTCATTCCCTCCCCCTGGCATGCCCTGCTTGGGGGTGGAATCCTTTCAACAGCCCTAGCTGAGAGGGTGAGTAGGAGCTGAAATCCAGCCCATACTCTGTTCACCAAGCCGCACGCCAGAGGGCCGTATCTGTCGGGAGGGGCTCCTTTTTCTCACTCGGCTTCATGGCAGCCCCATCTCTGGCTACATCACTTCATCGCTATCCATGTGTTCGTCTACCACCCTTTCATCAAAGTGGGCTTTGCCACCCTTTCTGCACACTGGTGCCCAACAAATGCCTGGGACAGGAGGCCTCAACACATGAGCTTGCTGAAGCGCGCGGCTGAAAGGGAGTGTGACCAAGGCTGAGCGTGAGGAGCAGGGGCCCTCAGAGTTGAACCCTCAGAGCCTGTCTTGCCACAGAGGCTCTAGGGAGCCCCAAAGCCATCCCAGCCGACAGTCGGGGGAAGGCCAAGGGACTGGCTGCAGGGGGAGCCCCGCTGTCCTATCCAAGGGGACCAACAGGATGGGGTTCAAAAGGCAATTTTCAGGGACAAAGAAGTGATGTGATTTTGTTGACCCTGACAATGTGTTAGCCAAAGGAAGTGATGCAGTCACACCTCAGCACGTGGGGTGAGGGGAGCTGCACTTGGGAGGCGGGATACTTAGGCCTGTAAGCAGAACCCACAGAACAGTGCCAGAATACTGGACACCCTCAGGCTGGGGTGAGACAGGTGCCAAATAATTGACTTGTAACCTGATTCGGAAACCTAAAGGACAGGGGAGAAGAGGAAAAGGCCAGAACATAATTTCCTGGAGGCAGTGGAGGTGGAAATTATGTCCAGCCAGTGGTGAAGACTCGGCATCTCCATGGGCCAGGGCCAGTTGGTTGGGAGGCCCCTTATCTTCTGGAGGCACAGGTGCCACACCCCAGTGGCTGGTGACTGATGTGAGGAGGACACGAGGAGGGTGGCAAGCAGGGAGGATGTTTTGTAGCATTTAAACAGATGCCAGTTCTGGGAAACTGCACTTCTCCAGGTCAATTTGCACGGGTGGGAGGAAGTGCTGTCAGGTGGCATCGCCCAAGGTGCCATGTAGGACTGTGAAGGCGTGGTGGAGCGCGAGACCAAGGGGCCGGAGGAAAGGACAGTGCAGAGGGGTGCATGCCAGCTGAGTCCCACTCCAGGGAATAAGGAACAAAACGGGGAACAGAGGAGTGGGGAGCCTCACTTACTTGACTCTACCAAAAACCACTACTGAGAACTTGGAGAGGTTCCAAAAACAACGCCACACGCCCTGCCATGACACCCCCCTCCCCCACCCGCCGCACTCCAAGTCATCAGGAGGAAAATCCTAAACCCACACCAGCTGCGGACCATTGGGGGCAGGTGGCAGCTCCACCCTTTGGAGCTGTGAGGGAGGGGGCCTGCAGCCCCAGGAGGGGCAAACCGGGGTACTGAAGTCGGAGGCAAGGAATGAAAGGGGCGCAAAAGCAACAAGGTCTAGGGCCTTATGTTCTAGAAGGCCACTGCAAATGCAGAGGAATTTGGAACAAAATGCTAGATGGAACTTTCAAAGATGAGTCACTCGAGAATTCCGGTGATTCTCCAGGCAGGGTGGGAGGGCTCGCCTCCCCAGGGGTTTGCATTGGGACATCCGCGATGACAAGACAAGACGAGGGACAGTCACATTCGAAAGCGCTCCCTCAATACACTAGCTGCTATCATAATAGAAGTTACAGGAAGGAAAGCCTGTCTGGGATTCGGGCAGTTCAAGGGCTACCAGAGGCCAAGTGCGCACAGCATGAGGGAACCGTCAGCTGTAAAGAGGTAAAGAGGCTGACGTATAACCCTTCAGTATGCCTCTGCTGCTATCAGGCCTTGCGGATAAGCACATGAATGTGATCTGGTCCATGCCTGGGCCTGACCATCTGCGAGGGCCACAGCTGGACAGCCAGATACTCACAGCACACTCGCCGGCCTTCCTGGGCAGACGGAGTCAAAGGACTATTCTGCAGCTGAAGCCATCACACCTGTATTGTTTCCTGTCACCCCCAACAGCAGCCCGTGCCCCGCACACTCAGAGTCAGGCACCCTTCACAATTGAGGACAGCTCAGTAGTACTGGGAAGTGAACGTGAAGGCCTCCAAGTGTAACTAGGGTCACTGAACGAGGTGGACTGAATTCAAAGGTACATCATGTCACGCAAGGGCACGTCCACACAGCAGCTCAGCCCCGTCCGTGCCAGACTCCATGCCCTGCTGATCAGTCAAAACTTGCTGAAGAACCAGCATTTTTAAACTCCAAGAGACTCGACAAGGCAGCCAGTCCCTCCAAGGGATCAAAGACATTTTTTCATTTCAGAATGGGTACATTTTCCTTCATCTCTTTCCCACTTTTAATACATGATGAAAAAGCAATTAAGGAGAATTACTTATTCTATCACTCTTACCTAACAATGTAAGGCTCTAGCAGGAAGACATACTAATTAAGACAGAAGCTGCCCTGCTTGGGGATGAGCTAAGAAAACTGGAGTCAGAGGGATCTAGGGCAAATCTGGCTACAGCCAGCTGGGCCATCTTGGGTCTCCATTTGCTCATCTGTAAAACAGGAAGAATAATATTTGCCTTCAGGTTGATGTGAAAATAAAATGAGATCATGTACAAACAGCGTGTAGCCCAGACCCCAAGACATACTTGATAACCGGTATGAGATAATTCTGCTACCCCTCAAGTATAATGCTTGTTAGCACCGTAAATACTACCAGATGAGCATGGATTTGCCTTAGCCCTGCCAAATGTAGGCTTAAAAATCTCTGGTTCACAATAATTAAATACCGAGCCTCTGCTATGTTAAAAACAGCATTGTGTTTGGATACACACATTGTAACCACTACCCCACGAAGTCTTTTTCCCAGGCTCCCTGTGAGGAAGCCAGTGCTTACAAAGACATGATTTACCCCACAAGCAGGTTCAGCCAGTTACCAGTCAGGGTGGCACCTGTGACCCAGCACACCCCAAGCTGCCCGCAAAGCCTGTCCTGGAGCCCAGCAAAGCCTTCAAGGGGGAGAATGTTCCAGCAGGTGCTCTGAGCAGGCCTAAGGAGCTGGAGGCAACTTGTTGACAGGAAACCAATCCAAACCAGTGACAACTAACAGAGGCAGGCAGATACCCCCAGGGAGAGGAGATCCCAGGGTGGCTTCTTAGACCCCAAGGGCCCCAATGAGAAAGATTTAAAAGTGTGTGGGGGGTGGAGAGAAGATGACATTTGACCACCATTTCCCCCACCCCTGGTAGAGGGAAGACCTGGGGTTAAAGAGGGGGAACACTATGGAGGGGCCAGGAGGAGACCCATGGTGACCTGAGGTCACCTGTTTTCCCCTTTCCCAAAACAGCACCAGTGAAAGACAACAGAAGAGACAGGCACACCAGGCCATGCAAGAGGGTTGCCTGCCTAGCAGCTGGTCTTTGCCCAAGGGGCTGGTCTCAGTTACTAAGACATGCAAAGACTCTCATACCATTCGGCAGGAGCCTCTGCCCCCACCGCCTCGTCACCACTCTTGCTGCCACGAGCCCTCCTGGAGCCCCGACCCTCCCCGAGATCCAGCAGCCCCGGGGTCAACATGTTTCACTGCAGGGGCCTCAAGGACTTCCCAATTGGCCAGGGCTTGCTGTGCAATGTCTTAAAGTTCCCCCTAACAGAGAGGGGGGGCCCCAATCCCAAGCAGTAGTTTATTGATCTGCATCACCTCCAGGGGCTGAAGGCAGAGCCCCTAGGCAGGTGGGCTCCTTGAGGTGGGTTCTGGAGCAGAAGCCAGGTCACCTAGGTTAGAGACTTGAGCCCTTGGCCATCACCTGACCTCCCAAACCACTGTTCTCTTCAAAATTTAGGGCCCAACTGCCTCAACAATCCACCCTGCTCTTATCCCCATGTACATCCACTGCAGAACAAACACTGACTTCGAAGAGACAGCTCATTTTAAACTAGTGAGCTGGAGCAAAAGCAGAGCAGCAGAGAGAGCTCCCCACAATGCAGCTCCCCATAATGCAACATCAGCAGGGAGACTGTGAAGACCAGTCACAGGCCAAGGAAGTGCAACTGATCTGCCATGACCCACCTACTTACCTATCACCCCACCCCCATCTGAGGATGGCAGGCACACTGTATTTCATTGACCTCAATTAGGACAATCTCCCCACTCATCTAAGAAAGATGTCAAAGTCTAAGATGCCAACATTTAATACTTCTACATTCCATTCTTTGTCCTTTTTATATATTGAAAAATAACTCGCCACATACCAGTAAGTTGTTAGGACTCAAAGCAAGAATATTCAATTCTACAACCAGTTAAGTTAGAGTGGAGAAAAAGCCAGAATGGAGAATTAATGATAATGCTTAGGAACGCTCTCTCCCTCCTCAAATACATATGCACATACAGACATACACACTCTCTTCTAGAGGAAATCGTTCAGAAAGACACTGCCAGAACTGGTAAGAACAATTATCAGCCCATTTCAAGAGTCAGTCTATATAGCTGCCTTGAAGCTATGATTTTCAGCCAGATCTTGTAAAAGCCTGTATTTCTTTGTGAATGTGCAGCTACCTGGATTACATACACCTTGTTGAAGACAGAGGTGAAATTTTATAGTTGTGCAAGGGTTGGGTGATTATTGAAACACAAAGGGAGACATAATGCACACCATGTCCCCTAGGAAACAGAGGCCTCTGGAACAGGTAAAACGTCCAATAAACAGGAAACATTCGCTCGTCACTGGGTCAATTGGTTGCCACAAATAATTTCTTTCCCTGAATAACACAAACAAGTCGGGTTTTCCCTGTTTCATACAAGAGGAAGGGAGCAGCAGGAGACCAGCTGTCTTATTGTGTGTAGTCCCAATGCCGGCTTCTAAACGCAAGACAAATCCTTGATGGAAAATGTACAAAGTAATTGAGCTGGCAAGAAATCAGAAGGAAATACCCAGAACCTTTCTTCTTCCCAGTTACACGCATATGACACCTTCCGAAGCTCATAATCAAGCAGGAAAAGAGAACAAAGGTTACCATATATGTATTTCTGTATTTCAATATATTGTTTTATGTATTTTCTCTATCCATTTCTATTTTTCTGTATGTTTCCTGTATCTTATATAAAATTTTCTAGTTTCCGTACCTGATAAGGTGGTTTTCTTGTAATTACTGGGTAAAAGGAAAGCCTGTACCATAGGAAATCCACTCCAGCACAAAAAATAAAGTCATGGGTAATTTTCGAACATGGCCCTACAGTAGGATCTGCATCCTAGTTGTTATAAAACGAAAATAGAACTCCTGCTCCTTAATTTAAAAAAAATGATAATGTCTAAATCTCAGTCTTGTCAGCATTGCGGCGCCTATCATCAAAACGGCATGTGAAGTAGGTCACCGAGAAAGTGGCCCTGAAGGAAATGCTCCATGAAGGAGAAGCAGCAGGCGGGAACGTTCGCACGCGTGTCCGGAGCAGGCTGGGGCGGGGGAAGACTTACTTGGGTGTGCCCGAGGGCTTCCAGTACCTGCAGAAGAGGTACTGTCCATCCGCATTGATCAGGTGAGGGAGGTCCTGGTAGGGAACGCTCTGTGGGGTCTTCCTGGGAGAACTTTCCTCGGGCATTCTGAAAGGATCTTCAAGTCCTTGGAAGAAAGGAGGACATATTCCAAAGTCAGGAAGATGGCAAAAACACAAGGATAGGCGAGGAAAGCCTTGTTCAGAGGCAGTAACATTCTTTTAAAAGCAGTTTTTTTTAAAAGCCTCCATTTCAAGATTTTAAAAAACACATATATATCTTGCAGTCTCTCCAAGACTGAAAAATCCCATTTGTTCTTAAGAAAATGCTCACTTTATTTTTTAAGTGCCTCATTACAGCTTTTCCCCTTCCCATCTGTGTTTATTTTAAATCATTTCAGGAAACTTCATCTTAAAGACTATTTTAGCTGTAATCAAGTGGAAATTATAGTCAGCTCTGTGGGTATAAAGACCCAGCTGCGAGATCCATCTATCTTAAAATCCCCAAGGAAGTTTCAAAGGGGCACAATAATGAGGTGGATGATACTCCGATTAATTCCTCCTGTCTGAAATTCCAAAGATGCCATGACAAACCTGTTTCCATCATGTTCTGGCTTTTGCATTCCACAACCACGTCGGCCTCGAGAATCAGAGCCAGGCAAAAAAGGGCTGTTCCCTCATCTCGGCGGTCCCTGGGCGGCATTCAAGCAGCTCCCAAGCCCCTACTCCCCCACCCTGCGCCCTGCCCCCGATCCTGCCTCTCGGGCTTTAGGGGCGCTAAGCCCTGGAGCTTGCTTCCAGATCTCACTGACAGGCTCTCCGGAGCTCCCTCCCTCTCCAGGGCGGGGACCAGCCTGCGGTTCTCCACTACTAGTTCCCGTCATCACTTTCCCTAAACAAATCGCTGGAGGGGCTCCGAGAAGGGAGGGGCCCAGGGGCCCGGCACCCACTGCCAGGAACCTGAGAAACTAGCTCGGCGCACACCGGGGCACCTCGCACACCTACAAATACGGGTCCCCGAGGCAAAGTCACCCCCGAGCCTCCTGACAAACTTTGCTTCCTGCCTGTCTCCTACAGCGCAGGGAATGCAGCCCAGCAGCTGTCACTGGAAACGCCACAGGAAAAACCGGGAGACTTCGCGCCGGGTGTCTCTGCACAGGAACAGCGGGGAGTGCGAAGATGGAGTTGATGGGTACAAGTTGGCTTGGGGGCTGGAGCGAGGGAGCAGGGAAGGACGCGCGCGCGCGCGCACAGACATGCGCGCACACACTCGTGCACACACACGCGCGCACCGGAGGGTGCGGGAGCCCACGCCGAGCGTGCCAGGGACCCCCGAGGCTGCTCCCCACCCCTGGTGACGGCACTTGCAGGCTGGAGTGGGGACAGGGAGGCAGTTACCGCGGCCACGAGCGCTGCAGTCGCGTTCCCCGAGCGCCGCGAATCCTCGTCTGTGCTGAGCTGCGCGCTGCCGGCTCCGTGGCGACAGGGCGCGGCGTCTGCGCCGCCACTTTATCCCCGGGCCGGCTCCGCGGCGGGGGCGGCCCGCGGTGGGTGGGGACGCGCGGGACCGGCGGGCAGCGCGGGGAGGCGGCGCCCGGGGCCCACGTGTGCCCAGCCCGCGGGGAGGAGCAGGGGCGCAGCCAGCGGGCCGGCCACGCGCTCCTCCCCGCCTGGTGTTGCGGAAGGCCGCGCCCCGAGTGGGCGCCGGGGCGTCCCCGAAAAGAGCTGGGCTCAGAAGTCTCAGTGACTGTGGACACGCCACACCCACACGTACACACACACACATCATGAGCACACACAAGCAGACCACACAGACTCTACATACACAGACCCACACACAGCACCTGTACAGACAGCCAACACAGACACACTGACACTACATATGCACAGAGACATGTAGACATATCAAATACACACAGATATACAGACCTACACATGTATACAGACCTCCCCACAGAGAGACATACAAACTCAATACACAGCCTCAGGACATCCACAGAGACACACCACCCACACAGAACCACTGGTAAGACAGACATATCCAGACATACACACGTGACACATACATATAGGCAGACACTCAGATGTCACACACACACACCACCCAGAGACACAGACAGACATACACACCAAAGCCCAGGTCAGGGAGGTAGGGGAGAGGCAGAGTGATGCAGGCCTTGTCCCTCTATCCACAGTGTGCCCCAGGAACCAGGTCCCCAAGCAAAACCTCTGGTGCATCTACAGAGGTCAGAGCAACGTAGCTTCCTGGGGTCTAAGGAGGCACACTGGACTTCGAGGCCAGACCACCTGGGCTCACACCAGCTTCTCCATTTGCCCCAGGCACCTTAGCCTCCTCCCCTGCAGGCTGGGAATGACAGTCCCTCTATCCCCAAGAAGTGGGAGAAATGTCCCCTGCTCACATTGACCTCAGAAGACCTTCATGTCCTTCCTTCTTTCGCAAGCAACTTTACATCACAGCAGTGTTGAAAAGAGCTGTTCTCCCAAAACTGATGTCTCAATGTCACCCTGGCTGCCTACAGTGAGGTCCAGACTGCCTGAGCCTGGGGTCTACCTTACCAGTGAAATAAAAGCCTTTAAGCAGCAGCTTGGGCTGTGAGCCTCTGACAGACAGCAGGAGTGGCTCAAAGACCTTAGGGGGAGCTTCACAATATGCGTGCAGGACAGGACTAAAGGCTGCAGCCCCGGGGCCGGGAGTTGGGGCGCTGGCCTTCAAGCTGGCTGTGCTATGGACACTGGTATTTACCTGAATGGTAATCCATGGAGGTTCTGGGGGACCCAAAGCCCAACAAAGTGACCATTTATGCAATCATTGTTAAACAGTTTCCCAGCCCTGACACTCCATGTTTTAAACACACAGTGTGAAAGCCTGGAGCACCGACTTGGCTGAGGTCGCAGCGGAAGCCCACTAGACGTGCTGGTTGAGAGCTTGAAGTGCTCCTTCTGGTAACTGAAAGCATGGTCAGCATGCTGGGAGTTAAGAGACTGTTCTGTATCTGGCTTTTTGAGATTTTGAGATCTTTGTAGATTCACATGGTGTAAGATATAATAGAGAGGGCTTCTGTGTACTCTTGGCCTCAATGGAAACTTCTTGCAAAACTATAGAACAATCTCACAACCAGGATATCAACATTGGCACAATCAAAGGCACTTCCCTCCCATTCCCATTCCTCTGTAACCCCTGGCAACCCCTAATTTTTAAAAGTTGTCATTTCAAGTATGTTATATAGATCAAGTCATACAGTATGTAACCTTTCTAGGATTCACTTTTTTTTTTCCACTCAGCATTTCCAGGTATGTAGTATTCCGTGGTGTGGATGTACTACATATTTTGTTTAACAATTCACCAGGTGAAGGACATCTGGGTTGTGTCCATTTTGGAGTTATTGTGAATAAAGCTGCACATGTTTTTGCATGGGCACAAGTATTTGTGTGGACATAAGTCTTCATTTCTCTTGGAGAAATGTGCTGAAGTACATCGCTGGATTGTATGAAAACTCCAAGTTTCATTTTTTGAGACTGCCAAAATGTTTTCCAAAGTGCCTGTACATTTCACCCTCTCTCGAGGAATGTATGAGAGATTCAGTTTCCCAGTATTTTTGTCAGCATTTAGTGTTGTCACTATTTTTTTTTTAATTCTGTTAGGTGTGTAGTAATATCTCAGAGCAGTTTCAATTTGCATTTGCCTAGTGTTGAGTATCTTCTTGGGTGCCCATTTCCATCTGTGGATACTACCAATATTTGGTGAGCTGTCTCTTCATGTCTTTCCACCATTTTCTAATTGGATAGCTAGGGTTTTTTTGACTGTTTATTTTTGAAGTTTTTAAAATGTATTCTAGATACCAGTCCTTTGTCAGACATGTGATTTGCAAGTATTTTCTCCAAGTCCACAGTTTGTCTTTTCACCCTATCAACGCAGTCATTTGCAAGCAAACATTTTTAGTTTTGATGAGATAAATTTTTAGGTTTTTCCTTTTATGGCTTGTGCTTTTGATGTCAAGTCTAAAAACTCTTTAGGTAGTCCTACATCTGAAGATGTTTCTCTCTATAAAGTTTACATTTTACATTTAAAGTCTGGATCTATTCTGAATTAAATTTTGTATAGGGTGAAAGACTTAGATCAGGGTTCGTTCATCTAGGAATGAGCAATTGTTACAGCACATTTTTTTCCCCCATTGAATTGTTTTTGCATGTTTGTCAAGATTCAGTTTGTATAACTGTATAGATCTACTTCGGGGTTATCTATTGTTCTGTTGATTTATTTGTTTATTTCTTCATTAATACCATACAGTCTTGATCATTGTTACTATCTAATAAATCTTTTTTTATTATTTTTTTATTTAGAGAGGATGTGATATGTCTAAGATTTCCAATTAATAAAATTTTAAGTGGGGCACACTGGTTCCTCACAGCTCCTTTTGTAAATTTTTTTAACTATTCTTTCATATTTCAAAATAAATTTTAGAATAATTTTGTTTATATCTACAAAAATTTGCTAGGATTTTGGTGGGAACTGTATTAAACATGGATATCAATTTGCTAAGGATGGATTTTTTATTATGTTGAATCTTAACTCATGAATAGGATGTATCTTGCCACTTATTTAGGTCTTATTCAATTTCTTTAATTTTTAGCATACAAATTCAGTGTGTATTTTGTCAGATTTACATTTTTACTTTCCTTGGTAATTGCAAATGTTAAGTATTTTTAATTTCGGTTTCCATGTGTTCACTTCTACTGTATGGAAATACAATTGACTTTTGTGTGTAGATGTTGTATCCTGTGACCTTGATGAACTCACTTAGTCATTAGAAGGTATTTTTGGTTGCTGTTGTTCTTTGTTTTCATAGCTTAGTTCAAATTTCCTACCTAGCTATAATTAAATTTGAAGTGAATTTCTAGTAGGCAATATATTGTCATGAATCACTTAGTGACTGTTTAGAGAACAGTGGTCTCAGTAGGTTATGCCATATAGCCTAGGTGTATGGTAGGCTATACCATCTAGGCCTATGTAGTTACATTCTATGCTATTAACACAATGATAGAATTGTATAACACATTTTTCAGAATATATCTCTGTCATTAAGCAATGCATGACTGCAGTTGGGTCATTTTAAAAATCCTTTCTGTTGGTCACTCTTTTAATGTATTTAGATCATTTACATTTATTGTAATGACTAAGAATACCATTTACTTTTAGTTTTCTGTTATCTTTGTTTTTTCTCTCTCTTTTTAACTTTTCTTGTCATGCTATGCATTACTTGAACAGGATTGTTTAAGAATTACATTTTTATATATCTACATCGTATTTGAATGAATCTCTTTAAATAGACATTTTAGAGATTACTATCACAGCTAAAGGATGTCATTTTACTAGTTCTAGTGAAATATAGAAAACAAATATTTCCTAATATCCCTACACTCTCCCCGTCTATACTATAATTACCTTAAATAATTTTTTCCTACCTAAAGAACCACATCATACTATAATTTTACTCCAATCATCAAATATAATTTGGAAAACCTATTTTGTTTATTTTTGCTATGTTCTCTTTTCCTTTTTTTGGTATTCCTACATTCCTTTTATCATTTCCTTTCTCTTTAAAAAAAACTTCCCCTTTTTGAGGGTAGGTGTGCTTGCAAAAATTCTCTTTGTTTCCTTTCATCTGAGATTGTCTGGATTTCCCCCTTCTTGAAGGAGATTTTCACTGGGAAAAGAATACTGGTTAGCATGTTTTGCCACTGCCTATTGGCCTCTTAGTATCTGATGAGATATCTACTGTCATTCTTTTTTTTTTTCATATAGATAAGGTGTCATTTCTTTCTTATTGCTTTCAAAGTTTTTCTTTGCCTTTAGTTTTCAGAAATTTGACCATGATATATCTTAGCATGGATTTCTTTGCGTTTACACCATTTGAGGTTTGTTCAAATTCTTGGTTCTGTAGGTTTATGTCTCTTGTCAAATAGAGGACATTTCAGCCCACTTTTTAAGTACTTTTTCAGCCCACTTTTTTTTCCTCCTCTCCCTTTCAGGCTCTGAAATTGATAATGTAAATGTTAGATCTTTCATTATAGTCCCATAAGTCCCCGAGTCTCTGTTCATTTTTGTTCCAGTCTGTTTACTCTCTGTTATCCAGATTCGGTAATCTCTAGTGTCCTGTCTTCCAGTTCACTGGTTATTTCTTTTCTCTCCTTTGCTCTGCCTTTGAACTAGTTCACTGAGTTTTTTTTATTTGTTATTATACTTTTCAATTCTAAAATGTCCATTTAGATCTTCCTCAGGTCTTCCTCTGCTGAAATGCTGTTTTGCATTAGTTTCAAACATGTTAATAACTGCTTATTGAAGATTTTTATCATGGCTGCTTTTAAATCTGTCCTTTCTGTTGGCATCTACTGTTTTTATTTCATTCAATTTTAGATACTCTGGTTCTTGGTAAGATGTGTGATTTTCTATTAAAATGTGGACATTTTGCATTATATTGTGAGACTCTAGACCTGAGACCATTCTGTTTTAGTTGACATCCTCTGCTCTAGGTATTGGGTATGAGGGTGGGGGAAGTGAGTCTGCTTTATTACTTCCAGGTGGAGGTAGAAGTCTAACTGCCATTCTCATTCGTTGTGGGTCTGGGTATGGATATGGGCTACCTTTTTCCTGTGATGTTTGACTGGATTGTTTGTTCAACTTTTTCCTCTCCTGGCTCTTTGGCTAGAAATAGCAGGCTTTTGTTGGGTATTGTCTGGTCTGTGATTGTGGCATTTCTGGATTGTTGGCTCTTTTGGCTCCAAGTCTGGACTCTGTAGTAAAATAAAAGCCCAGGGAACTCAACACCACATTATTCCTTGTGCCCTGAGATCCCTAACCAGCCTTGCTTCTCTCTCTATCTTTCAGAGTCTTACATATTTGTTATATATCTAATGTCCAGGGGTTATACCTGTAACTAGTGGGAGTAATAGGGAAAACCATGTCTCCTCCGCCTTTGCAGGCGCATAAGTCCTGTATCTAGTTATTTATTTCAGTAGTCTCTACCTCACTAGGTGCCCACAGAGAACTCAAGGCCCCAGTTTCTCTAAGCAACATGATTATTAATACAATGATCTGCAATAAAAGTATTAGTTGGCAGAATCTGTCTCTACAATCTAGAATGAAAAGGTAGAGTGGTGATTCAAGAGGCATCTTACTGTCCCCAAAAGTGTTCTTGTGTGGCTTTCCAGAGATGCGCTAAGGCTTAAGGAAAGTAGAACATGCTGAAATATGTGTTAGGGAGAAGGGAGAAAGAGCAAAGTAGGAGATAGTAAGGAAACCCAAAGTTTCCCTCATTAGCAATTTCAGTATGTGCAAATGAATTCTGTAGCTTGCTGCAATCACAGGAATTTTGGCTCCTGTATACTTCAATTAGAAATCTTTCCTGGTCAGTGAGAACTGGAGATGGTAAGAGAGATTGTACTTAACATGAACAACAGAGAAGAAGTAGAATCAAACTTAAGGGGAAAGAAATTTGAGCAAAATTTCTAAGATTCAGAAATAAGCATCACTGAATAGTTGTGTGACTTCCTGGCAGTTATTTTACCTTGCTGAGCCTGCCTCCTCACCTGAAACAGGAGGGACCTTGGTCAAGATCAACTGAGATGGTGTTTAAGGAGCACTTCGCACAGTCCTGGATGTTAAATGGGACTCAGTTCACACTAAGTCAGGGTGGCAGCTTGGTGGCCCTGATGTCAAAGCCGACCCAACAGAAAGTACCTTTTTAATTGTTTAAATGTAAATTTGAAAAATTGGTGATTTCGGGTGCAGATCTAGATTCCCAACTTCTCTTGAAGAGCAGAGGTATATGGTCACATGGGGCTGATGTACTGGGTCTGCTGGCATGAGTCCCTGGGAGAGAGAGAAGGCAGAGGCGTGATCTGGCAGCCTGCACACTGCATCTGGTCAACAGGACCTTTAGCTTAGTCAACATGGTGCTTTCATAATATTTGAGTTAGTAGCCAACATAAGAATTAGGACTTCTGATAATAGCGCTGGCTTGTGGATCCCCTCTGAAAGGCCAAAGGCATGGTGATAGGGGCACGTTTGTGCCTGTCTGAGTCTTCACTGCAGCTGGGTGCACACTGTTCCCTTCAGGTGGTAGGTGCAACAGCCCATAGCACGTCCCTCTGCTGTGTTTATCTCTGAAAAAGCTAACCCCCTGCGTCACAACACAAAGGAGCTAAATGGGTGTAGATGGTGGTAGGTGAGACATGATGTCGAATTCTAGACTTTTTGAGTTCTCTGGGACATTCAAGTAGAGGCAGGAGCAGATGCAGTATGAGACTCAGAATGGAGAGGAAGGTTTGGAATTGGTAATTAATGTCACAGGAATGGTTTAGATTGCCCAGGCAATGTGGACTGGAGGGAGAATCAGGCCTAGAGGAGGAGAATATGGGAGGAGAATGGGGGGAAAGGAGAAGGATGAAGAGGAGGAGAGTTTGCAAAGGAAATGGCGACAGAGATGGCCTGGAAGGTGTGAGTCACAGAATCTAAATGTACAGAGTTACGGGAAGAAAGGAAGGCACAGAATATAATGTTCCCCAGAAGTTAAACAAGAGGACTGAGAAGTGTCCAACAGATTTCATGAGAACTTTTGTGACCTAGGAGACAAGCACCACATTCATGGATTTATCAGGGGAGAAAACAGCCTGCACTGAGTTACAAAGTGGAAAATAAGTGGAGACAGAAACCGGAGAGAGCTTTTTCAAGACAGTCTCGGGAAGATGTGGCAGCAGAGCGTAGCGGAGAAGCCTCTAGGTTTTGGAGCCAGACAGTCTGGACTCCGGCTCTCCTGACCTGACACCCTACTGGCAGGTGCCATGCCCTCCCGGGGCCTCTAAGAGCGAGGGTAATTACGATGACTGTCTCACTCAGGGGCTGAATACAGATCAAGAACTTAGCACAGTGCTTGGCACATGGTAGGATACGATAAAACTTCACCATATTAAGTAATATGTGCGCTGTTAAAATGTTAAATGGGAACCAAAATATTAACAGTGAATCATAAGTCTTCTTCCCACCTCTTTGTCCTGGCTCCTGTCCCCAGAGGCTGTTGCCCCTGTAGGTTCTTTTTTGGCCTTCCTAAGGTGCTCTGAGGTTTGAAGAGAGGGGAACATGCCAGAAACACCCGTGACGAGGAAGGGAGAAAGTAAGAAGACAGGGCATCTATGGGAAGTGAGAAGAACTGAATTTCTAGTGACTCTGTGCTGCTGGGCTGCTTAATGAGAAAGACCAAGCTGTTCATGTGGGTGTGTTAAGGACAGAGTTTGAGAACCATCTCAGGAGGGTGTGGAGGTGTGTTGCATCCCCCAAATCATTTCTTCCTTGACCCCTTTTTTCCTATTTTCCCCATGAAGTCTTAAATTCCTTCTTCATAAATTCTTCCTATATAGGAGACTTGGGAACATGAATTTCATGGTTGAGAAAAGGCTGCTGGGTGATAGATGTGAATGTGAGTTCTAATGTGTATAGGTGCAAAGGAGCTCCTGACAGTTGGCTAAATTGTCCATTTTCCTATTCCGTGAAGACAAAGCTGCACACATCATTGAAGCAAATCTACAGGAGGGCAGGTGTGGTGATCAAAGGGACTTTCCTGCCACCTTAACCACTGAGCATAATGTAGGAAAGACAAAAGAGTGAATTTCAAATCCTTAGTGTGGTTCCCACAGAATCAAGTGGAATCAAAAGAGGTAGGTAAATTAATAGGCACAGATACCTGTGCTACTGCCACCATCACAGCCAGCCCTGAGGGGTGAGCATTATGTGGGATTTTATAGCAAAGGAAACTGCACTGGTCCCTGTACTTGCCCAGGGTCATACACAGGAAAGAGACAGAACCAACCCTTGGACCTGATCTGGCCACCAACTCTGTTCTCTCCTTTCCCACAGTCTGGCGTGTCTGGGCCGAGGCTGCTGGGGGAAGATGGACGTAGGTGTTAAACGTCCAAGGAACCAAATAACACCCCACTTCAAAGTGGGAGTTCCTTGTCCCTTCTCTTTCATCTTCCTGATTAGTCGCAGGCAATGTCTTTGTTAGGTTTTTATAAGTCTGTAACACTCTTTATTGCTTGCGCATCCCCCTTTTTCAGCCTTGTGTCTCTAGAAGTTAACCGCTTGGCTTTGTCTCCATTCATTTTATATGTAAGATCACCTTAAATTCATGCCTGTTCATTTGCTATTAAAAGAAACATTTTAAATGAATGCAGTGTAAAACATGGGCTGATGGAAAGAAAGATTGAGTACATGATGGCGTGTGTGAGACACAAATATGGCCAAGGCAGCATCAGTGGTGTGGCCATAACTGGGGTTGGGACAATGGGGCGCCCCGCTCAGCGGGCCAGGTGTGAGCGTGCCACTCCCACCTCACCCTCACCTGTTGCCACCATTTCCTGATTCAGGCTCCCGCCACACTTCGGCCCAGCATGCTATTTCTGGGTCAGGGTAAGGGCTGGCCCAGATGGTCTCCAAGGATCCTTCCAGCTCTCAGAAACAGTCATTCAGTGGATGGCTATTTTTGCCATGCATTTTAAGCACCAGGGCCAGGCCTATTGGGAAAGGCCATTAAATACAATCAAATCTACAGAGATGAAAATACTGGCTCCCGCCCACGTGCCACCCTTTCAATGCATTTGGTGAGTTCAGGATGTCAGTAATTAGTAACTGGGCCCAATCACTATAATGAGATTTGTACTCAAGTGGTAAAGGAGAAATTCTTCCACTCACTAATCTGGTTAATGGTGCAGTTAAAAGTTATACGTGCTGAAAAATATTCCATTGGGGTTATATAAGTGCAGATGAAAAGAACAATGCTAGCAAGTAACAGCAGTGGGCCACATGCGTATCTTTCTACACTGTTGTTTTTTTTTTTTTTTTTTTTTTGAAGAAAAAAACCTTTTGACTTCTCTTGAAATAGATGCCACTCATCTAATACTAAGGTTTGGTCTCTGACAGCAAATGAGGTAGTGGCTATGTTTAGGCAGGGAAAGTCCACTGACAGGTTGAGTAACCATGCAGAAACTGCTACATATGTATAGATATTTTCAGATAATTTGTCAAGGTTAAGGAGGACACAGGAAGCAAACTACACAGCTTTTCTAAGCAATAGCATTTTTTTTTTTTTCTGGTCAGTTTTGAATAGGCTGGCTTGGGTCAGAGAGGCCATGCGGTGTGTTTGTCAAGGGCATAAACTCTGGAGTCTGAATCAGGTCTTGGACTCAGAGGCTCTGGATTCATGGGTTCTGTGACATTGAGCAAGCTACTTAGCCTCTCTGTGCCTCAGTTTCCTCATCAGTAAAATGGAGGAAAAAATATGATCTGCCTCTTAGAATTACGATGAGATTAAATGAATGAATACATTAAACAGTTAGACAAAGGCTTGGCAGATAGTAAGTGCCTTCTGTGAGTTATATTATTGTTGCTATTGCTACCGTAAAGCAGCATCAACTGTCCCCTCCAATTGCCTCTGTAAAGCCCTCACACCTGAAACTTACGAAATCACATTACTTCACACAAAGTTAAATACACATTTCCCTGTTTTTCCAGGGAAATGGTAAGCTGTGGGGAGAATTTTATAGCTGGAGTGGTCCTAGACATAATCTATTTTAAAACCATCCTGTAGATGAAGCAACTGAGACCAGGGAGGTGAGGAGACTTGTCCAAGGCTGCACATCAAGATGGTGGCCAAAGCTGAAGTAGAACCAGTTTTCCCCTCCTTCTGCACCTTAGGTACTATGTGCATCTTCTTTACATTGTTTCCCAATGAATTCTTAGTGTTTTGGGTTTGAAAATCAGGAATTAGTATACTTGGGGACTCTTACTCATAATCTGTCCCAGGTCTGTGTCGGGTTTCCCTCCCCCCATTTCCTCCAAAATCCGTAAGAAGTCTCTGTGAACAGTAGTTTGTTTTTTGAACACCAGGCACACTTTCTCCTTTCTAACAACAAATACATTTCCTTTTAAGGAACCCTGCCTGTACCACTGCTTGAATCCTTGGGGCAACTATTAATATAAGTGCTTGCCTCCCTCCTGCCAAGGGGTGATCCAAGGAAGGCCACTGGGGTCTCCCTGACTCTTGAGAAGAAAGACGCAGGACGGAAGACACAGGTGGAGCTCATTCATTCTCACCCTTTCTCGGCAAGGTGATTGGGTGTTCCTACTAACAGAAGCCTGGTGCATGTCCTGGTCCGAATCTGTTGCTTTCCAAACCTGGTGTTACAGTCTCTAGTGTGTTCTATGAGTTACCCAACAGGACTCCATTCAAGTCCCTTTTGGTTTAAGGCAATCAAATTTGATTTCTGTGGCCTGCCATCAAAGAATCTTGACAGACACAACTTAACCTATTGATTTAATCTGAAGAGCTACAGGAAAAGATTTCCAGTAGGCAGAAAGATGGTTGGAGACACGGGAAGTGAGGAGTGTGCCATAGCAGAGTCTGGAGAGAAGAGAAAGGGCTATAAATGGCACCTCTTTAGACCAGCATTGAGATGGCTCAGCAGCAAAAAGACTGGGAAACAGGAATTACATGAAGTCAAAATGTGACATAATTAAGTCCCTAAGAGCGGGGGCAGGGAGAGTAGTAAGCTACTGCTGACAGCTTGGAAACAGAAGAATGGGAAGCCAAGAGAGAAAAACTTCAAGGGCTCTGAGGATATATTCCTCTCTCATAAAGTCCAACAACTGCTATAGCAAAACAATACTTTATGGGTGTCCTTATGTGAAATCCAACAAAATGCTTTAAGGACAATCTTGACCACTAGAAGTTGGTATTCATTTATTCAGTCATTCACTTTGTATTTGCATTCAACAAGCAGCAGCCATCTGTCAGACACTGCTAGGTGCCGGGGAGCAGAGATAAATACCATCTCTCCCCTCACAGGGTTTACAGTCCAATAAGGACAAGGAAGTAGAACGTCATAGCCAGGTTGGTGAGCACCACGAAGAAGGCATCTGGGTGTCTTAGAAGCCACAAAGGATAAAATAATGGGACACAGTTACACTAAAAAACATTCATTGGTTATCTGAAAAGTAAATTTAACTGGACATTGTGTATTTTTATCTGCTAATCTGGCAACCCTAGCCTACCAGGACCCAGGTGCCGCCTCTCAACTCTGAAAGGGCTTGAAACTATTAAAACCAACAGATTAATTAAGAAGAACCAAAAGACCAGAATGAGTGACTTAAATTTTGGGTAACATGTACAATTAATTACAAAATTTTCAACCCAGATATGACTGTAGCTGAATCACCAATTTCTCCCCACAAAAGAACAACAACAGAGGTGCCAGAGGGTTTAGAAGATGGTACTGGAAAAGCAAAGCTGAATCTCTACCGAATACATGTGGATGAAAGACACAAAAGTGAAAGATAAATTTTAAAGTTAATAGGGGGAAATGTAGCAGAATATCCTTGTTACCCAGGTAAAGGGAAGAAAATTTAAAAACACCAACTTTATTTTTAAAACATGAACTATAAACAGAGTAGAAACACTATTTGCTTGAAAGGAGAGTTGAGAGTGATGCAGAAAAAAATGACAAAAACCAATAATAATAAAATAATAGAGGGCGAGCAATAAGTAAATAAGAAAGATGGAAAATGTAGATAAAATAATAGAATAAAGAGCCACCCATGACAAAGTGGCATGAAATGAGCACAACTGGCTCAGCCCTGCATACCTGAGGTCCAAGAATAGACCTGCAGATACATAAATAAGGAGCCACAGGTGTGTGCAGCCAGTGCCCCCGTCCCCTCTGGAGGTCACCTGCAGGTTTCCACTTCTCCCTGACACTTAGGAGTGCTCAGCCCTGCTCAGGCTTCCAGGAGCATCACCCAAGGTGCCTACACACCTCTCCACCCTGTCTCCCCGCAGTCTGCACACTCGTGTCCTCCTTCCCAGGAGGGGGTGCTTCTTTCCTTGGTCTCATAGTGAAACGCTCTCACACATAGGGTGGCGAAGCCCTTGCTGGCCAGCCCACACTCTCCACTCTCTGAACTGCTCGCGTTCTGGGTTTTGATCGACGGGCCTTGAACAGAGAAGCAGGGTGCCATCTAAACTCTCCTCCTTCCCAGCGTCCTCGGCTCCCTGTCCCCTGGAGGGGAAGAGAATCTCAGTATCTATATTTGAAAAGATTCCTCAGGCAGCTCTTAGGAGTTCTCAAGTTGAAAAACAGTGATATTAAAACATATATGCCCAAGGTTAGCAGGCTATAAAATCAGGATATAGACAATCAATAGGCCTTTAAAATATATATAAATAATAACTAGCTGGAGGATATTAATGTAGATAAAATATTTAGGAATAAACTTAGTGAGAAATATGCAAACCCGTACCAAATACCTCTACAAGACACAGAAAAAAGGTACCAAAAGGAAACAGTCCTTGTTCTTGCACAGATTGACATCATAAAGATACCAGTTTTCTTAAATTGATTTATAAAGTTTAACAATAAAAGTAACAATAAGCTTTTTTTGGGAGTTAGGCAATGATATTTAAGCTCTTAATTTCAAAGGTACAGGAATAGCACTACTGTCTGGAGACGGATACTCCCGGATATTAAAGCGCACTTTTTAAAACAGTATAGTGCTGACACACAAATAGGCTAACGGCCCAGGGGAAAAGAACAGAAGGTCCAAAAGTATCCTCAGTCACATATAGGAATTCAGTGTTTAACAAATGTTTGTAGTGTTTTCCCTTTCTGTAATGCAAGTGCCTGACTTACGTTTTGATAGCCAAGGCATCCACCCCACAGAAGCGGCTCAAAGACAGCTGTCGGGGGACACGCCAACCAGCCGCATGACACCCCACAGAGCCAGGCGGCCACTCCTCCCTGAGGGGCCTTTGTCTTAGAGATCTCGGTTGATTTCAGTAACCGACCATAGGAGTCACTTGTTTTTTTCTCTTCCAATGCTTTCTAGTCCCACTTTCATGTTTTAAATTCACCAATAAAGAGTAAGCCTGCGAATCATTAGTTCTCCACCCTCAACTCCAAAATAAGCAGGGCCCCAGGCCCCGGCTCGCACTACCTATCCCTACAGGAAACCTCAAATGTGGCCCCAGGTGTGCTGTGTAATTTCTAGGTCTTGGAGTAATGAACATTTTTTTTCAGTGTCATAATGGTTATGCTGAAGGGCATCTTGCAATCATATTAAGAATCACAAGGGTCAGTCCAACCACATTACTTGCTGACAGGTTACTCAAATCACTATGACAAAGATGTACCTTTTAACAGACAGCCTCAGACAACTGCCTATTTGTTTGAAAAGGATAACACTAACCCACACCTCACACCCAAGAACGAATTCCAAATGATCAGTGAAGTAGATCTTAAAATGGAAATCAGGCAACTCCTAAAAAACCACTGGTATCAAAGAGTTCTCAGGGCCTCTTGACTCTTGAGTACTGAGATTTCAACAACTCTCCAGCAAAGCAGCTTAAGACAGTGTCCTCCTAAGAACAAACACATTCTTCATGGCTTCCAAACCACCCCGCTCGCCCCTCTGTGCAGCATGGAACACCCCCACGATGCACACTTAATGTACCAAAGCTGATTCGCGGTGCAGATTGCCACCCTCCCCGGGGGCACACCACAGGCTGTGTTCACATCGCCCTCGGAGTTCAGCGGACTCACACAGCTGAGTTCTGGCCAATGGACTGCGGAAGGAAGTGATATGTTCCACAGCCAGGACTGAGAGACGAAATACATCTGTCTGTCTGTCTGTCTGCCTGTCTGCCTTTCTACCTCCCCTCACCTCCACCTACCCAACCTCATCTGCTAGTCAGGTAGAGGAAGGGAGGGTTCCTAGAAGATGATACGAGTCACACAAAGGAAGAGTGGATTCCTGAGTGACCACTGAGCAGGGACGCCACCACCGATGACACCTTGAACTGGGCTGTGGAGCAAATGAAATAACTTGTTTTTGGGTAAAACCACTGAGGTTTGAGTTGTGTCTGTTACAGCAGCTAGTGTTACTTGCTCAGATTAAATGGTATCGAACTGTTGCTATCCCAGCAGAAAACCTTTTCAGTCCACTAAAATCTTTAAGGTCTCTACTGCCGTGGTTACTAGGTGTTATGTCAACACAAAAGCATATAAATCTGAAGCCAAATAAGTAAGTGTGTGCCGTCCTCATCAGGGCTACTGCTCCTCGGTGCGCAGGAGACTTGGGAGGACATGAAGGACTTGGGGATGTGACAAAGGTCACAGTCATGCTGGAAGAGAGGAAGCTCTTTAAATTCTGGACCTAGAAGCAGATCGTGAAGACTGGGTTTTAAAATGCTGGAAATAATGTGTGGTTCTATGTCTCAGTTAAAACTCTGGTATGTTTATTTAGAAATTAAACCAGAACAGTAGGAGACATCACCACAGTTCCAAAAATAGGACTGCAGCGAAGCAGCCTATCAGATGATGAAGAGACGGCCTCCTGGACAGGAAGGAGCCCTATCAGGCAGAGCTATGATAGGGGGTCCAACATTTAGAATTTCTATCCTTGGGACAAAAAGACGGATTCACATAGCCAGCAGTCCACTGCGGTTGCAATGGAGCCCTGGGTCTTCCCCTTGGGCAAGGGGAGCACGGCCTAGGGTACTCTAAAACAACTTTCTGAAAATGATGAGCATGATCTGGCAGACCCTCTCAGGATCGATCAGAGCTTGCTCGGCAGCGGAGTCGAGGTGTCTACAGCACATTGCCCTCCCAACTGCAGAGCAGGCTCGGCGCTTATGGAGCCGCCCGGGAAGGGCACTACAAGAGAACAGCCAGGAAAAGAGGGGAGAGGTGAAGAGAAGACCTGACTGAAGCGCACCTGAACACTCCGGGGAGTCTAGAGAAAGAAACGGAAGGGAAGCCAGCCTCCCCGAGATGCAAGCTGCAGCCCACAAGGACCCACTAACATTGACAGCCTCAGGGTTAGCAGAGGCCCCTGCTCTCAGGGAACACTATCAATGCCAGTCAGTGTTCAAAGAGGGAGGATTGATCATCAACACAGGGAAGTGCAGGTTAAGTAACTGCAGTTAAAGGAAAGGACAAAACTCTCCAAATGTTTGATGCTAGGGAAAAACTGATAATGAATTTATAAAACCTCTTTTTGGGGCCTCCCTGGTGGCCTAGGGGTTAAGTTTCAGTGCTATCACCTCTATGGCCTGAGTTTGCTCCCCCACCAGGGAGCTGACCCACACGGCGCAGCAGACCTCTGCTGTCTCACCCACTGCTCCCCTCAGCAGTGTATTTCAGTAGATCCACCAGTTCCGCTCCCCACTCTGTCTGTCACCATCTCTGGTGAATCCTCTCACCCCCTGCACCTCTGGCCTACACCCCAGTTCTTCTGCAAAATGAATAAATATTAAAAAAATAAATAAAACCTCTTTTTTAAGCTTGATGATGACATGTGTGACATAAATATGTTCAGAGGGTACGCTGCGGACTGTGGACCTTACAGGGAGAAAACGCCCATAAGCAAGTGTGTGTGGGCATGCGCTGCCCCCAAGCCATAGACAACGCACCCATGCGTCCAGAGCACAGTGGAGTCACAGAAGTGGCTGCAAAATAGAAGCTGTTAGGGACACTGAGTGAGCAGACCTGTGAATAAATGCCATGTGAAGCATTTCAAGGTCTCAAACAGCATCATGGAAAAGCTTTCAGACTTTTGGCCCTTTAACATGGAAAAACACAGGAAACATAGCTGCGGTTCACATCCTCACAAGACAAACATGGGCACAGCAGGCCAAACTGCTTGCCTGGCCTCTGAGGTTCCACAGGGTCTCACCTTGGTCTTGATGGCTCCAGACCTGTCTCCCCCATCCTTACCCTTCACCGCTTCAGCAGCGCCCGCCACCTTGCGGTGGTACCACTAGGTCCTGACTCAATGCCCTCAGCTCAAGAAGTTCTTGCCCCACCACGGCATGGCTCCCGCCATCACCCACCCAATCTCTGCTCCACGTCAGCTGCACAGACAGCCTGCTCTCGCCACCTGGCCAAAACAGCTCCCTGATCTTCTACTACCTGTCTGTTTTCACTTACTTCATAACATCCTACTAGGTGAACTTCATAATATGCCACGACATTCCTACAGAAATTATATTATACACTTGCTTGTTATATATTACATCTATTCACTTGTTTATTCTACAATGGTAGTGTCCGATATGGTAGCCCCTAGGGACAACTGGCTATTGGGCAGCTGAGATCCAGCTAATCTGAACTGAGGTGTGCAGTAAGTGTAATATACACACCAGATTTTGACAAATTAGCATAAAAATAGAATGCAAAGAATCTCATCAATCACTTTTATTTTGATTACATATTGAAACAATAAACTTTGGGTTAACCCAATTAAGTTAACTACAATTTAATACTGAAATTAATTTCATTTTCTTTTTTTCACTTTGTGGATGTGTCTACAAGAAAATAAAATTCCACATGCAGCCTTGCATTCATGATTTTCATTCTATCTCCATGAACAGCAGTGATCTAGGAGGGACAGCCACTGAGAATAGGGATTTTGTTGGTCTTCTCCAGGCATCTAAAAGAGCACCTGGCACATAGTATCTGATTAGTAAATATTTTGGGGACTCTGTATTCACTGAAACCCTAGCAGTACGCAGTATCTCCCTGTCCTCTCCCGCCCCTCCCTACCCCTCCCCCCCGCCCTTTCTCTCCTGTGTGCTTCTGTGTGAGTCCTGACATCACAGCTATAGAAGAAACTGACAACCTTCCTTGTTTGTTTGCTTAAGCCCCTTCCTGATTTAGTCCCTTCTTGGTTAGATTTTAAAACACTGTCTTCTTAAAACAATCTTAATTCTTTTTTGAAATAGTTACTGCATTTTGAATGGCTCACCTTATGGACAAATTCGTTCATTTATGTGGAGACAGCATGGCTGAGGCCCTACGAGCAAAGCCTGGGGTCAGAAAGGTGCCATAGATCTGACAAGGAGAAGAGAAGGCGTGAAAACAGCCAGGGGACACGCACTGAGGATAAGCCTCTGCTCCCCACACGAGCAGGCAGCTCCACTCAGCGCACTGACTGGTGCAGCCAGTACACCTACAAAAGGAGAGGTGCTGTCCATGATGCCATCCCACAGATCTATCGAGCATCTCCTCCGTGCCAGGTGCTGGGAACGCAGTGTGAATTAAATAGATAATGCCACTCTTTTGGAGCTGATGCTCTGACTAGAGGAGGCAGAAAATGAGCCCATTGAGTCTATATGCATTCTGTATACTTTACTATTGCATGCTCAGAGCAGGGAATCCATGTTCTCAAGTTTTAAAATCTGCAACTTGGGGGATGAAGTAGGCAATAGAATTTTTTCTGGAAATAACTTTATGAATTTTACAAATTAAGGGATACTTAAGGGAAATCTCTGTAAGAATAAAACCCAGGCTCGATAAGAGAACATAGAACAAAGGAATGTTCAGAATAGGGGTAGAATCAGTCCCGGCAGGCTTCCCAGCGTGACACAGAGGTGTGCCATCGATGTGGGACAACATTAAGACTTGCCATATGAATTGCATGTCAAAATCTAGAAGATGCTAATATTGCATTTCTAGAGAAAAAAATAACTTTAATACCAGTATTAGCATCAGTACAAAAGTAGTCCAAATCACACCTGCAAAGCTGCTAGCGTTGGTATGATACTTGGCATAGATGGAAAGAAAAGGAAAATATGGTGCCCTGAACAGAACACGCTAGCCTGAAAAGCCCTTGAACTCTACCATGTTCTAGGGCAAAGAAATGCGCCCCATCTCTTTGTTAGTTTTGAGCACACCTGAGCATTTTCTGGAAAGCCTGCTCTGAGCTGAAAGGACACAGAAACAACCAAGCAACAGAATTGATTTAAAATTCTGCAGTCACTGCAGTACCAGAGCGGGAAGCCCACTGACAGGATTGTTTAGCTAAGGAGACGTGAAAAATGTATAACACAAGCTTTCAGGCAATGTATAATCAGGCCCCAGGTTTATGAAGTATAGAATAGTAAATTTATGCTCAATGAATGTCTGTAGGAGGAATAGGTGTGCTATTCCCGAGTGGTGTCTTAGTAAAGAAGGAAGCACTCTTTTAAAGAATGAGGATTTGTATACCTATGCATGTAATTACACCATCTAAAGACCTATTAGTGTCTTTTACAAATTCAGTACTGGGGATACAAAAATGAGTAAAATGTGGTCCCGCACTTTAAGAAAACCATAGTCTAGTTCAAGATATCACCATGTGAGCAAATAATTATGACATGTGGTAAGTTGCTAGTAGGGGTTTGGACACTTCATCATGGGCTCAAAGAAGAGAAAATAATGAACTGTGCCTGGTGAGGGGCTGGGAATCAGGGGAGGCTCCTGGAGTGAACAACAAAGGGTGAGTAAGAATTTATAGGTGGGGGGGGGAGGGGGAGGATAAGGGCACAACATGGAGTAGAAAAGGACACAAGGGACCACGGAGATAAGCCACGGGTGAATTGGTGGTGGGTCACCCAAGGGGAATACACAATGTAAAAGATATAAATAACTATATATATATATATATAGTTATTTATATATATAGTTATTTATATATATTTATATATATAATATTTATATATACAAATATATAATATTTATATATATTTATATATAATATTTACATATAAATATTCTCAAATTTATATATATAACTTATATTTATATAAATTCTCAAATTTATATAACATAAATTTATATATTTTTTATATATTTATATATAGTTATTTATATGTATATATATAAATAAAAGAATTTATAGGCAGAAGAGGGGAGGGGATGGATTCAGGCAGAGGAAGCAGCATATATGAATCTCATAAGCACGAGGTATGTGGAAGGGTGCCCTAAAAGAACTGCAGTTTTAAAGAAGGAAGACAGCAGGAGGAAACAAAGTTGACTGTGGTCTTGGTTTAGACAGGGGGCCTTGGTTGTTCTAAAAAAAATTTCCTGAATAAAAGTGGCTTAAATTATAAAAAGACGTTCATTTATTTCTCACATAAAAAGATGGACATGAGCAGTTCTGGGCTGGCAGCAAGGCTTCTCAGTGTCAGAGATCAGGCTCCTTCTATTTTGGGGTCCCGGTCCCCCATCTACTCCTCCCCCCTCTCCATGCCAGAGGCTTGGCCCTTGTCCACATGGTCCAAGAAGGCTCATCTCTGCACATTCATCTTACACTCTTACCACCTCTGTATTCTACCCTTGCCATGGCCAGTCACCATGCACTCCCTATTCACCCCTACCCTTCCACAGTCACCATATGCTCCCTATTCACCCCTACCCTTCCAGTCACCATGCCCTCTCTAGTCACCCCTACCCTTCCACAGTCACCTTGTGCTCTCCAGTCACTCCTACATATTCAAATAGTGCACTCTCTCTTCACCACTACCATTTCCATAGTTGCAATGAACTCTCTATTTACCCCCACTGCTTCCATAGATCCAGAGCAGTCCATATTCAGTCCTATCACTTCCTTCGTCTATTTCTCCCAGACCTACATTCGAAATGCACCAGAATGCCTTATAAAGTCACTCCTATCACTTTAATGTATTCATATCCTACATTCTGGCTGGAAAGGGGAAGGGGAGGACAAGCCTCTTCCCTGTAAGGGTACTTGGAAATTGCACCTATCACTGTTACTGACATGGCAGAACCAGCCACAAGGAAACCTGGGAAATGTAGTTCTTATTCTGGATAGCCATAGGGCAGCCATCTGCCAAGTGAAAAATGGGAGGTCCTATTTCCATGAGAAAGGAAGGAAGAATAAAGACTGGCTATAGGGGTCCTCAGAAGCCTCTGCCTTTGCATGCTGTATCAGTGATTTTCGAAATGCCTTTGGGAAAAACTAATATAACTGACTTGTATTTTCTGCTTGATTTATTCTGACATGTTGGCTTGATAATGATTTTTTGATGTCTCAAAGCTAGAATTGTCAGGCTGTGAGAGGTTGCTCAGTGCCAGCAAGTAACAAATAAGTACTGATTCAATCACACGTGATTTATAAGCACAAATTCTGACACTGTTTTAAAGAACGCTTTCTAACATTTCCTGGCTTGTAGTGGCCTCAAGAACCTCACAGATCCATTGCTCAAGTTTATGGAAGCAAGTCACACGTACATTTCTACCGCCCCAGGCTTAGGAGGCAAGAACAGACTTCTAAGCAGGGCAGGGAAATGAGACAGGTGCCAACTTTAAATCATCTTCAGTCTGACTTCCAGTATATCACTTAGGCTGCTACTTGGGCAAATCACCTATCATTCTAGGTTTCAACTATCTCATCCGTAAAATGGGAATGATGATTCTTGTTGCAATATTATATGTGACCCATAGAGGGAGCTGGACAAATGTTCCCTGTCCTGTGAGTTACTATGTGCACAGCACTTGAATAGAATCTACAGCCCAAGAAAGGATTTGAAAACCCTGCTTCTTACAAAGAGATATGGGCACCATTACAATGACACCTAACCAAGAGGTCGATCCTAATATGAGCAATAAAGGGGTGAAATGACTTCAAATGCGACCTCCATGCATTGCTATATGGTACTCCTTCCAATGCACTATAAGTGTGACCTAAACTTAGTTATGAAGCAACATCAGATGAACTCAAACTGAAGCACATTCTGGCAAATAGCTATCCTGGATTCTACTGCCTGGTGAGGACAGGATGAGAATGGATTCTAAAAATGCCTATGTCATGAAATAAATACACACACACACACACACACACACACACACACACGAAGGAGGATCTAGTCTAGCTTAAAGGAGACAAAGAAATGTAACAAGTGAATACAAATATTTGATTAAATCTTAGATTAAAAAAACCTATAAAGGACATTATTGGGACAATTAGGGAAATTTGGAATATAAACTACATGTTAAATAATAGTGTGCTATCAATGTTAAATTCTTAAGTGAGATAATTATGTGGTGATTATGTAGGAGAATGTCCTTTCTCTTACTTAGGCAGTACAAACTGATGTAGTTAGGGGTGAAATATCACATGACTGAAATTTACTTACAAATGACATTTTTTAAGTGTATGTGCAAAGAGAGAGCTAGCTAAAACCAAATGTGGTAAATGTTAACAACTGAATTGGCTGGCTCAAGGTAATACATTTTCTCATTGTATTATCCTTTTCACTTTGGCCATTTTTCAAATTTGTCAAAATGAAAATTGGAGGGGAAAAATAAGATGTTATGACGGGAAATAATTTGAGTTATTTTAAGAGTTTAACTTGGGGCAGTGTATTTAAGAGAGCGTCCGTATCTTACTGACACCTTACTTCTTTCAGTGCCAATGTAGAAAATAAATACAAATATTTGCATAAAAACAAGAAAAAAGCAGGGATTGGCTACGGTCACAGTTAACATGGGTTCGCCTGACCTGGTAGCAGTGAGGACTACCAAAATGACCCAGAAGGAGGCCCATAAAAACATTTATTAAGAGAAAACAGGTGAGAGTTCCTAGTAATATCTGGAGTGTAAAACATTTATTAAGAGAACACAGGTGAGAGCTCCCAGTAATATCTGGAGTGTAAAACATTTATTAAGAGAACACAGGTGAGAGCTCCTAGTAATATCTGGAGTACAGAAGACAATCAACAAATTTTACAGTAAAAATAATGTAAGAAATTTCTAGACTGTAATTATGTACTAAGGTCCGTGCAATGGACACAGTTTGCCCAGATGCAGAGAATGAGAGTGTGCACTGTCAGTGGAGATTATACATATATACACACACATATAGATTTCAAATTAGAATATTTTCATTGATGATCCTTTAATAAGCAATGTATTCTGTATCAAGTTAATTCCAAGAATGCCCAGATATGTGGGTGCCCCAGCACAGGCAGCGCCATCTACTTACATTCACTGTAAGTCTGACATCACTTATGTTCTTTTGGGCTCCTATCACCAACCTATCTCTGGTATGGACACAATATGTTCCTGCTTTTAAATAGTAGATTCAAAGTAAATGATGTGGGCACGGTGATTCTACAAAGAAATAAAGGGACCTGGAGTTACTTCAGTTCTGTTATTTAATGGGATGACTGGAGTTTCATTTCTGTTTAAAATTTAAAACAGTGAAATGGAGTGTGAATACCACATACCTCCCCCCTTAAAATTAATGTACTAAACTATATTTATTTAATTAAATAGCACTAGCTCCTTTTTTGTTCAAGTGTGCGTGTGCTGACATGATCACATATAGAGTGTAATAAAACAAAATGTTCGCTGTCAGCGGCATTCCTCTTCCAGACAATATTATTATTGTGCACATTTTATGAGCACTATCGAAGAGAATTCTGCTGTAGAAAGGAGAGGTGCTCTAAACAAAGGTAGGCCCTTGAGGTGGCCACTGTGCTAGGTACCCTAGAGAGAAGGCAGACCGTGGGCACAGGCTTCTATTTTGCTCCCTTCCTGAAAACCCATTTCAGGTGACAAAGGAAGGACTGCTTTAAAGCCCTGCACTGCAAGGCCAGAAACAGGAGAGGAGACAACTACAACACAACTTTGAAAGCTGGGGCAGAGGAGAGAGTAGTCGTTGACAGATTCAGCAGCCCCAAAAGACTGAGTCAGTCCTAAGTTGGCCACAGAGAAAGACGAGAATCACTGAGATCTACACTGTAGAACCCCCGAACACCCCAGAATCAGACACACGAGATACCTCTGGTAGTTGGAGAAGGGTTTGAGGAACAGTCAGATGCTCAAATCCCCTCTTCACTCTGCATTTAGTTACTGCTCCTCCCAACCTAGTACAGGATGAGAGGTTTATTGAGGGGGAGGACAAATAACTAGTCATTTGGATGGGGGGGCTCCTAGGCACAACTGTGGTCAGTGCTGTCTTACTGAAAAGATGCTGTGTATTTTGGATGCTGAAGTCTGCAGTCCTCCTTCCGACTCAGCTTCCAGATGTTTTCACCTTAAAACAGCAGAATGGAGGTTCTCTCAAGAGGAAGTCTTAGACATGGCAGGGGGACCTCTTGCGCTAAGTGACCTAGCTGCATCACCTGCAGTGAAGCTGACAGCTGACAGGCCCGCTCATGCCCTCGGTTTCCAAGGTCCCTGAATATAAAAAGACCATCACGGGTGATCAGACATCAGAGGAAAAGCTCTAACACAAAAGATGGGAACCAAAATGCAGACATGAAGATGGAGACACTCAGAATAGCAATTTGGAGAAAACAGGGATTTTTTTTTTCAATGAAAAGAAAGCTTTAAAAAGACCATTAATATCCTCATAAAGATTAAAGAACATATTGCTACCATGATGCAAATACGATGTAATAAAAGCAAACATTCAGAGAACAAAAAAGAAATCTTGCACATTAAAATCATGGTAGCTGAAATGAAATGTTTGATATAAGGTCTAAAAGATAAAAGCAAGGAGGAAATGTGGACAGAAGACAAGAAATTGGAAAACAAAGGTGGAACATTAAGAAAATCAAAGGACTGGTCCATGAGCTTCATTATTCAAATGCTAGGAATCTCTGAAAAAGAGAACAGAGGAAAGAGAGTGGATGAGGATTGCTGGGCAAGTGGCCTAAAAACTCCCAGGAAGATGAGTTTCCACATTGTAAGTCCCCCACCACCACCCCGTGCCCAGTGAGGCAAGCCACCTGAGACCTCAGGATGCAGGGGACAGAACCGATCCTGCAAGTGTCCAGAGGAAGACTGAAAAGAAAAGATCAAGAACTAGACTGAACATAATGGCATTCATATTAGTTTTCCACTGCAGCTATTAAAAATACTCACAAATTTAATAGCTTATAAAAACACAAAGTTAGTGTCTTACAGTTATGGAGATCAGAAATTCAAAATGGGTTTTGCAAATGGCACTACACCATGCTAAAAAGCTTCTGTACAGTGAAAGAAACTATTGTTAAAACAAAACGTTATCCCACTGAATGGGAGACAGTTTTTGCACATCTGACAAGGTGCTGATATCGAAGATCTACAAAGAAGTCATACAACTTAACAAAAAGAATACAAAGAACTCAATCAAAAAATGAGCAGAGAAGGGAAACAGACACTTCTGCAAAGACGACATCCAGATGGTCAACAGCACCTGAAGAGATGTTCAACATCACTTACCATCAGGGAAATGCAAATCAAAATCACAGGTGATGCCACCACATTCCCATATCAAAAAAAATTAGAAATAACACATGTTGGCAAGGATGTTGAGAAAAAGGAACCTCATACACATTGGTGGGAATATAGACTGATCTAGCCCCTATGGAAAAACAGTATGGAGTTTCCTCAAAATATTGGAAATAAATGTACCATATGAGCCAGCAATTCAACCCCTAGGTATGTACACAAAGAACACAAAATCACTAATTCAAAGGGATATATGCACTCCTATGTTCACTGAAGTACCATTTCCAACAGCCAAGTTACAGAGATAACCTAAGGGCCCACTGACAGAGCAAAGGATTAAGATGTGTGGTATACTACACATTAGACTACTACTCAGCTATTGAAAAAGATAAACTCTTGCCATTTGTGACAACACGGATGGAACTGGAGGTTATGATAAGTGAAATACGTAAGGAGAGAGAGAAATACTAGATGATTTCACTGTAATTAAGACTATGGGGGGGGGGGAATGAATGGGCAAAACTAAACCAAAACAAATCCTAGAAATATGACTGTAGAATTAAAGTTACTACAGGGGGAGGAGAGAAGAAAGAGGGGAGGGGGCCCAAGGGCCCAGGGTAAAGCACTAAGGGCGCTCTGAGAGCAGGGCTGGTGGGTGACAGACATCTGAGGAGGAGTGAATCTGTTCCCCTAAATCATGCACAGTGCTGTAAACCAACATAACTGCAATAAAGAAAAAATAATAATAGAATACAAGACAGAAAGGGCGGGGTATTGACCAAAAGTCAAGCTGCTGCCTGGTTCTTCTGGAGACACTGAGGGGAGAATATGATCGTCTTTTCCAGCTTCCAGAGGTTGCCTACACTGCTTGATTTGTGGCCTCTCCATCTTCAAAGTCCTTGAGCATGTGCATTCTCATTCATTCTCTAGTCATTCATTCTCTCTCTCTCTCCCCCCCACCTTTTCTCTTCCTCTCCACCCCAGAAAACTCTGCTTCTACCCTCACATGTGCTTCTCTGACTCTGACCTCCCTGCCTCCCTCTTAAAAGGACTCTTGTGATTACACTGGACCAACCAGGATAATCTCCCTACTAAAAAAGACCCTTAATTTATCACACCAGCAAAGTCCCTTCTGTCACATAAAGTAATATGTTCCCAGGTCCCAGGGATTGCAGCCCGGGTGTATTTGGGCAGGGGCATTATTCTGCCACCACAGCACTGGACTTCTAAAGAGCAGCACTGGAACCCGCTGGCAGCGCAGCAATCCTTTCCCTGCTGCATGGAAATCATTTCCTGCCTGGCGGTTTCTCTCCTCAGCCAAACTATCAATCAAGTGTGAGTGTAAAATAAAGATGCTTTCAGATTTAAGTTCTCAAAAAAATTACCTCCCACACATCCTCTCTCAAGAAGCATGTACTCAAAAAAAAAAAATGACTCAACAGAGAAAAGAAGGCATTGGGATGGAGGATGCACGCTGGATGTGGAGACAAAGGGGAGGGTATCAGCAGGATGACACTGAAGGGACATTCCAGAAGTACAGCTGTGAAGCAGAACAGATTGGAGCAGTTCAGGAGACTCCAGAAAAGACTTCCTTGGGAAGACTAACTAATGCATGTGACTTTTCTGTAAGAAAATATAGACAATGGATAAAGAGTTTGGAATAGAATTAACAGGAAGTTCACAAGAAACCAAATAGATGAAAATAAAAGACAATTATTAGTGCCAAGAAGTCAAAATTGAGCAGAAAGAGAAGTAAATCATAGTTTACTGCATTTGACCATTTTGTAGCTACAAACAGTATTTCGCTAGCCATGAAAGTGCAAAAAAAAATTATAGTTTAAGAAAAACTGAGAACAAACTGCAACAGGTAGTATGAAGGATGGACTGGGGAGAAGCAGGGCCAACCTCAAGCTTCAGAGTGGGGATCAGCGAGTACGGGGGAAAAACTGAAAAAACAAGAAAGCAATATGGGATGTCATTTCAGGATCTGAATAGGGACACAAAGTAAGTAGCCAGGAGAGATGAAGGTGAAATTCATGGAGAAAAAGAAATGAGGGGGGTCTAGTGCAAGGTTGGCAAACTTTTTCTACAAATATCTATCATATATAAAATATCTATAAAACAAATCTGGATTCATTTTTCAGCCTGCAAAGCAAAGGCTCACAAACATGTTTACATAGGGTTTAACCAGAAAAACATCCTAATTTGAGGTCAACTGATTAGTAACCTTAATTACATCTGCAAAGTCCCTTTGCCAAGCAAAGTAACATATTCATGGACGTAATATCTGGCAGTTAAGGTCACACGGCTCTGAGAGTCACAATGTCTGTGTCACATGTACTCAAGTCTACCCTCCAACACAAAAGCAGTCATTACTGACATGTGAACAAACATATAATGCTCACACAAATGCAGAGGAAAAGGCCAGAAGAACACATTCGAAATCCTTCACTCTTAGCAACTTTAGGAAAGGAAGTCAGGGCTGAAACTGGCCATACCAGAGAGTTTCACATTTTATTATACATACTTTCCTATCTTTTGATTACTCCACAATGTACTGCTTAAATAACAAACATTTTTAATTTGATGTAGATATAAAATACTAATATCTATAGAAAAATTCAATCAATGATATTGATTATATATCTGAGGAAAGAGTGCAAAAGGAATTTTCTAAGTGAGATAGTCCTGTCTTCTTTGATTTTTTTTATTACAATAAGCTGCTCTTGCTGTGATGAACAGAAAAATACATATACTTTAAATTTTACTGATATTTATGAAGCGTTTAAATAAAGAGCTAGGTAGTAAATTTCTATTGTATTTATTTCTAATGGACAAATGCTTATGTTACAACTTTAAGTTAAAAGTGCAAGATAAAAGAGTATCTAGAAAATGAGTCCAACTATATAAATATTCATAGAAAATGACTGGAAAGAAATCCACTAAAATGTTAACAGTGGGTGTTCTAGGCAGTGAAATCATGGATAATTATTTCTTCCTTTCTAGTTTTTAATACTTCCCAATTTTCTATTATAAGAATGTATTATTTTTATAATTGAAAAAATAAGCACTATATTTAAAAAAACTAAATGTAATTGCCAAGTATACTGCAGTGTTCACATCGGTGGGTTGCCAAATTTTCTTCCCAGCCTGCTTGGAAAATAGCAAAAATCAGAAGTGATGCGGTAAATCTGGGTTCTAGAGAAAAGGAACACGAAGATTCCTGGTGAGAAAGCAGAGATGTCCTCTCACAACTAAGGGAACAGGGAGAAGCAGTTCCACAGCTGTTTACACAGCTGGCCACGCCAGCAGCCTACAGAGACCGCTTGGGGTGTGGAGGGTAGGGAGACTCACTCCGGATATTGAAAAGGTCACCTCCTCCCCTGGTCTATACCTGACACATGCTAATGAATTGCTATTCTCCACAGAGGCCAGATTTCTGGTTCCCAGATTCCTAACAACGCCTACTCTTTCAGCACCCCCATTTGGTGTGATATTCTCAGCAGGTGGCTTTCTGTGTGTTCCTGAGGTGGCTTCCTCTGCAGGTTGATAGCGGATACTCCTACAGCTCAGGAAAACAAGCCTGAGCCTGAAACAAGGCTCTCACCAGTTGGCCAGTTCCCACTGAACAGACCCTTGACAGAAATAGGCATCAGTGACAGCGTTCCTCTCACAGACGTCAGATCCCCAGTCCCTGCCTGGACAACTTGGAGCTCCTGCTTCCTGCAAGTGGCAGGCGATCCTGGGACACAAAGGGTAGGGTGCCTGTCCTCAAAAGGGCTCTTGGACAATAAGACCCAAAACATGTCCAGAAAAGGAGACACATAGGGAGAATGGTAAGTGTCCTAAGGAAGGTCAAAGTGATGTGAAAAGGGGGGTGGGGGAGATTAATTTTTAATGGAGGGAGTGACCATTGAGCCATGCCTTAAAGGATATTTGGGTTTATTCATATAAGATAGGGGATAACAGCAAAAGTATTTCAGCTTATTCCCAAAAGGCAGCATGAACAAAACCATAATTTTCTACCTGACTCTCCAGGATCCACCTACAAAGTCATCACATGAGGCCAAGATGCCCCCGTTGGAGTAAACAAAATGTTCTAAGTCTGAAGTGCTCTAAAATGCCACCAATAAAAAGGTTCTGAATCCTCAACCTTGATATAATGTGAAAGGAACAAATTAAAATCACACTGGAAAAACCAGTGGATTTTGTTGGTAAGCTGTGGGGAGAGTCTCATACATGGCTGGTGCCAACAAGCTGAAGCAAAACATTGAAAATGAAAACAGAGTTTATTTGGGGACTTAGGAATTGCAATTTGGGGGAACAATGAGTCAGTATAAAACAGAACTATGCTCCCAAATGGAGCTGTGGGCTAACATGTTGACCAATTTAACAGGCAGTTTCAAATGGTTGTTTGAGCAGACATGATGGATAATGAGTCAAGTGAGAGGGAATGGGCTGTGTTCGTCTCTCTCAGCTGCTAGGGAATTTGCAGCAGTGTGCCAGGTTCTCAGAGGTCTGCAGTCAGTTTCTGTCAGAGGGGTTCCAGGTGGAGACCTGTGTAAACTTCCCTTCCTTCATGCCCTCCCCACACCTTGCAGCACCCCCCTCCAAGGAAAGCTGGGAATATCTACAAAAATCACACAGTTTTTGACCAATGCTACCACTTCTAGGAGTCTATACAACCAAAGTTGCAGTGTCTTCATTGAAGGTAACACAAGGCTGCCCTTGGTAGTTCTACTGTAACACAAAAGAATGCAAATAACACAAATATAAGTAAATCAAGACTAGCTGAATAAACTAGTAGAGCCACACAGGATGACAATCTTAATCCTCTTGATTGAACTACCAGTTAACCAGAAAGGAACGTGATAGAAGAAGTTATTGAAAACTAAGGGACAAGAGATCCAATTTCCTTACAAAATAAATCGCAAGATGAAAAAGGCAGAGGGAAAAATCCATAAATTAAGAGTTATAAGAGATTTATTAACCAAAGGCAATGTGTATATGCATACTGACCCTGATTCACATAAACAAACTGTAAAAAATATTTACTTGTCATGAGGGCAATGTAGCATGGAGTATCTGATGATACTGATGAGCTAGATGACATAATGTTTCAGACTTACTTTAAAATAATCTATTCCAAGATGGGGAGTATAGGTAAAGCAAAATAGACCACTGACTTGTAATTGATAAGTCTTGGAATTTAGTCATCTTTTACATATGTTCAAAATGGTTCAAATCAAAAGTTTCTAAAATGTTTGAAGATTTTCTAGTCACAGCACTCTGAATGGATTCATAAGGAACTATTCAAGCAACCTATATAAAAATAACATGCTTTTGGAAATCTGCTTGAGATGACAAGAAACAACTTTAGAGCAAAAAAGAGGCTGAAGTCAAAGCTATACGTGAAGAGTTTGATAAAGGAAAAAATAGAAGTATTTCAAAATTAATATATTGTATAATATGTAATTTTAAATGTGAGTGGAACTGAATTAACACAGTATGTAAATAGGCTATTGACAATTTAATCTATATCCCTGGAAGTTTACATATTCAAATCAGGAAAAATGAAACTTTTTATTTTGACTTTTTCATTTGGAAAACAGAGGACTGCCTAATATTTAGAGTTGTCTTGTGGCAAGTCTATGCATTTAGGGCAAAAAAATTTTAAATCAGATCCTTTCTTCTTTCAATCCTTGCTTCTTGTAAAATTTTGAGAGTCCAGATGTGCAACTTGATTGAAACATGAGGTCCTGGTAGTCAGTGAAACTAAAACCTGATCCATCCTGGGCACTCAAATATTGCTCCAGAGTAGATTCTAGTTCATGGCAGAGCTAAGCAGCCGCAAGAGACCCTCTGGTCATCCACACGGCTAGCAAAGCCACAAGCACGCACTACGTAAGATATTCTTTCTTCAGGGAAAGTTTACAGACATTCAGCCGAGAGGAGGTGGCAGCATCACAAGATTTCCTTTGATCCAACCCTCTCAGGACAAGGCTCGGGCTCAGAACACTGGGGCCATACTGGGTTTTCTTTTCTTTTCTTTTTTTAAGGGAAACTCACTTGCAAGCATATCCTGGAAAAAATTTAGAATTAAAAGGTAAAGAGAAGATCCTAAAAACCCTCTGAGAGGTAGAACAAGCTTTCTGGAAGGCAAAAGAACTAGATTTTTCCACAAGTTTTCACTAGCAATACCAGACACAAGACAAAAATGGGGCCGTGTTTCAAAATTCTGGGGTGAAGAAATTGGAACCTAGAATTCTAGAACCACCCATATCTTATATCAGTGTGAAGGAAAGACAAAGGAAAAAAAATCTACTCAAAGTATCCCAAACAAACAAAAAAGCATCAGTAAAAAGTCTTTTTACTAAACCAATTGTGGCTGCTGCTGTGACCCAGAGGAAATGAGTGGGAGAACGAAAATAAAAAGGGTACCACCGAACAGTGGTTCTTTTTTTTTTTTTATAATATATATTTTTATTGTTATTTATGTCTTTTACATTTTGCATTCCCCTTGGGTAGCCCACCACCAATTCACCCGTGATCCATCTCCATGGTCCCTTGTGTTCTTT
>PVIJ01012251.1:0-50685 GCA_004024925.1 Scalopus aquaticus | reverse complement strand
TTTTTCTTTTTTTTTTTTTTTAGCTTCCTTTGTCTCAGAAGGAAATAAAAGTTTTCGCTCATGTATTACTGAACTTTGTGTTTACCCAGTGTACTTGGAATTTTAGCAGATAGTATCTACTCTTGAATATTTTCTTTGCTTGCAATATATTTAGAAATTTATAAGGAATTCTAAAGATTTGTGTGTGTACAGATTTCCCCTAGAAAATTAGTTTTCTAACTGACTGTTCATCCTTGATTTCTCTTATGAGAATTATGGAAAAAATACCCTAATTTCTCAGATAATTCTTATTGTATTGATATTAAAGGACCCTATGTTTTCCTTCTAAAATTCAATTAAATTTATTGTACTGTATTTAAAAGATACTTATTTATAAGTGTGTCTTCATAAATAGCATGATATTATAAAGATCAAGAAAAATTTGATTCAAGGAGAATGGGTCATAGTAAGTATTTTTGAGAACAGCTCAGCATATGCTTTCAAACTGTTCTCTACCCAGCTCCACACATCAGTTCTTAGGCAAAAGTATAACGATCATTAGCTTGGTTAAAAGTCATTTCAACTAATATGGAGAGAGTTTAATGTTAAAGGAAAATATGTCCCAGATAATCTTCTTTTTCTTATTAATATGTGACTCCCCTTTCACCTCACTTATGCTCTAGGTAAAAGAAACTATATCTAGAGCTGCAATTCATTATAAATATGGATATGGGGGACTGGTGCATCTTTTAAAACTCCAGGACAAAAAATATAATAAATTGACATTTTTTAGGACATCATTGCTTTCATTTTTCATCATAGCAAAGTTGAAAGTTAGCTCCATATATTTAAAATAAATATATTAATATACTTACAATACTATTATAGTGATAATAACATATTTTAAACTGATTAGCCTTAAGTGATCTTAATCAATTTTATTGTGTTGTTGATTTTTTTTTTAAGATTTATTTTTTATTTATACATACAAGCTGGGGTACAGGCCAGAGGCGTGGGGCGGTGAGAGGGTTCACCAGAGACTGAGTGGGTAGCAGAACAGGCAGATCAGAAATACACTGCTGAGGGGAGCAGCGGGCAAGGCAGGAGAGGTCTGCCGCGCCATGTGGGATTCTCCCCGGCCGGGCGTCGAACTCACGTCGCCGCTGCCGACAGCTCCACAGCGCAGCGCTCAACCGCTGCGCCACCAGGGAGGCCCTGTTGATTATTTTTTAAGGACCATAGCCTGAAATCAGAAATCATATTATAGATGCAATAAAACTTTAAAGAGTTTAAGATGCATCCACAACACACTCTATCTCGCGCACACACACACACACACACACACACACTTAGTATTAGTTTCTTTTATTAGGTCTGCCAGCATTTTAGAATATAGCAACCTCTATCATATTTAAAATTACCCCTTTATGTTCTATTCTACAACCTCTTTTTGGAAATCGACACTAGTGTTTAATAATCATTGCCCATCAGGGGAATCTTCCTTATGGTTAATTTAAATCATTCATGCTGTAATCTTGAGTCATTTATAGTTTTGTCCTCAGTCCTTCTCAGGAGAACTAATGAGAAAATAATCATTAAATTACCCCCTTTTCACCTTATGTTGTCTTTTTCCTCCTCCTCTCTTCCTCCCTCCTCCCTCCTCCCTTCTTTCTTCTTTCTTCTTCTTCACATATAACTTACTAGTATGAAGTTGTTCCAATCATCTGAACTCCAGTATTTATTGAATGCAATTAGAAGTGTGTGTGTGTGTGTGTGTGTGTGTGTGTGTGTGTGTGTGTGTGTGTATTTATGTTAATCGGTCTGCTCAGGGACTAAAATTGAAATCCCATTCTCCATAGATTTGTGATAATGTTTTCATTTTGTTGGAAACACTCCCTTCAAAATCATTCTTTCATTGTTTTATAGAACCTTAATTTGTTAGTATATTTCTCCCTTCTAAAATTTCTTCCAAATTTTTAAAAAATTCTGTACTCCTTTTAATGAACATAACATACATTTGTATTCAACATATTGATCTATTACTTTGATTTACCAAAAATAAGTAACTTTTAGCATGCAAAAAATGTTGTTTAATGAAAATTATCATGTTTTTGAAAATTAAGTTCTACTAAGCATTAGTCAACACGGTTTTTTTTAAAGGCTACTTCTTTTTGCATATAGGCTTTTACAAGTTTAGTTTGTCATGATAAGGATATGCCTATTGCACAAACTCTGGAAGTTGCTTTGATTACAAATGTGAAAACAAATTCATTTTCAACACTTTTTTAAGGGTTCACACTGAAGTAATTTTTAATAATACAGTCTCAATAAATATAAGACATGTAAAAAATATCCTGTGCTACTTAACCATCTGAGTCTGTCTATCCATAGCGCTAAAAAGATATAAAAGCAGACTACTTATGCCAGTGTTGAAGGCAGAATTTAGTCTTCCAGGTACTAGAGAGTGAGGGACCTTTGAATGACCACTGTGGAAAAGAAAAGAAAGAAGCAGGTTTGGACTAACAGATGTAGCCGTCTCCTTATGAAACTAAGTCAACATAGCCATCAGAGATTCTCTGTGCTGGTTGAAATGATTGGGTCTTTATACCTCCTCTTGATCAGTCATCTGATATGAGTTGGCCCTAAGAACACAACTTTGGGTATGGACAATCACTGTGGCTGGACTAATTCCAGCTTTCGCCAGCTAACTAGAGAATAACCAAAAGCTGCTCCTTAACATCTTTTCTAAAATCTAGGGCAGTAAGCCCTTCATCTTGGTAGTACACAGCAAGTCCAAATTCATTTATTTAGAATGGTCTGTGAGACATTATTCTAAGTTCCTTACTTATATTGACTCATATTAAATTACAGCCTTAAGAGTAAATAAAAGATCAATGTATGATGAATGGAGGAGGAAAGTTTTGATAAGAAGAAGAGGACGACTAATAACCAAGAGCAGATATCAATTATAGTGACATTGTATGTATTAGTCATATATATCACTTGGAAATACATGGCATTACTTAATAAAATAATGATCCAATATTTTAATCAATATTGTTACAAAACAAAATATCACTATATTCTGTACTTACAATACACTAAAATTTGCTTCTTTCTTGTCTCAATAAGCAAGTCATGAATTTACCTCTTCCATCTATATAATGTGTCAGAGAAAAAACACTGACAAAAAATATTATTTTTTAAGCTGAAAGATGATTTAACTCCTAAAACTATACCAAGTGTTCCTGAATCACCTAGAGAACTTACAGATGCTTCAAAGGAGAGAAACATTTCTCAATCCATGATTTATCCCTGTTTACCTCATTACTTTAGGATAGTATGGTAGAATTGCCTGTGTTGTCAAAATTTCAATTCCACAGAAGTGGTGAGTTGTCACTTTCAAAACGAAAATATATTGTTATAGCTATTCATTGTTACCATATATATAGTCTGACACAAGTTAATATATTCAATTTTTCATTTATTTCTTTTTTAAGCAAATACTTATTTGGCTTCCTTATTAGCAAATTTCTGGAGGTTGACAATGCATAGATGAATGAGACAAAGTTAATGGCATGAATTGAAATAGTAGTGATAGGTAGCATGTTATGTATTTGGAAAACTGTGTCATATATGTGAATGTAAGAGGAGATGATATTGGGACCAAATTTGAAGGACCTCTCATGTCATGCTAAGATGTTTAGTTTGTATCTATTAGGTTGAAGGCTTAATTAACCCTTTAAATTTGTGCAGTAACATGATCAGTCCTTTATTTAGAAAGATATTTCTACAGGAAATGATTACAGAGGTCAAAAACTAGGGGAAAAATTGAGAAACCATTATATACAGAACCTGGAGAGAGAGAGAGAGAGAGAGAGAAGGGGAAGAGAGAGAGAGAGAGAGAGAGAGAGAGAGAGAGAGAGAGAGAGAGAGAGAGAGAGAGAGAGAGAGAGAGAGAGAGAGAGAGAGAGAGAGAATAATCACAACCCTCAAGGAATTCAGGATTGTAAGAAAAACACATAAATGTTAATTTAGCAATGTTTTTACTAAATGAATATACACCAGAGGGTGAGTGTCAGACTGCCTGATTGTAAGTATCAGAGTTCCTAGAGGGGAGAGGAGTTTGTTTTTTGTTTTTTATTTTTATTTCTCCCCCGCCCCCCACCCAGAGGAAAGGAGCGTTATGAAGGTGGAGGGAGGATTGACAGATACCCAAAGTGACACATGAATTGAAACTTGAAAAATGTGTAAGAGAGTCATATGGGAACAAGAATTGAGATCAACATCTTTCCTTGTTGGGATAATAGCTTATATAAAATCAACTAGGTTTGACAAAGGATAGTGCAATTGGAAATATCAAATAGGTGAGATTTTATTGAATCAAAACAAAGTTGTGGAGAAAACAGTGGGAGATTCTGCTAGAAAAGTTAGCTGGGACCAGACCAGAAAATGTTGCTATGCTAATGAAGTTATTTTTGGTTTTGGTTTTGCTTTATTTTTCCTCACTTTTCATCTTTTTTTTTTTTTGTATTGCAAATGTCTTTACAAAGCACACATTTTTAAATAAAAATTGTATGTCAATGGCAAAATATGGTAAGAAAAAAAACTGCAAGATATGATGAGAACTAAAACTAAATCCGTGAGGAAGAAAGGAAAATGATATATAAAGTTTAGAAATATTTATAGAATAAGAATTAACAGTATTTGATGATTCCTTGGTTGTGAAGTTTTAAGTGGTAATTTCTGATATAGGCAAAATGTGGAAATTAGACACAGCATATGCAAGTAAGAGAAATAAAAAGGTGTAGAGTACCCCATTACTTTATTCATTCTGAATTATTGATGCCAGTCCGATATAACAAGGGGGGTAGAAAAAGAAAATATGGAATAGGGCACAAAATTGGACTTGATAGGTAGTTTGGGTTAAAATCTGAGTTCTGTTTTAGCCCTGCCTATTGCCCTGTCCTCACCTTTAGCTAACTTCAGTGATGATCAGTAGAGACTGGGCTTAAGGATAAACCTTGACCAAGGTTTGGAAGAAGTCCTGCAAGTATATGAGGAATCCACTCCCTATTAGAAGGTGGTATTTGAGGTGATTTAGGGTCCAGCTGTACATGCCAAAAGATCTGCAGGTGACTGAAATATTATTTTATTCCCTGACTCTTTCTTGATCATATATTCAGTATTTTTACCAACCACCTTTCAAAACTGCAATGGTTGATAGATGTCTGGTAGAAGCACTGCTAGTGACAATAATACACAGAGTGTTATAATGTGAAAGTAATCTAAATCTAGATTTCTAGGCTTAGGAAATACTAACACAAAATATTCTAAAGTCAGAATTGGTCTTGTTATAACCCATACGTGTATCCTAAGTTACATACCTACTCATAGTACATGAATAACAAGTTTTACTAAATTCTACCAAAATCTTAGTGTAGGCCTTACCAAAATGTACAGTTATAAACCCAAAAAATTAAATGTTGTTATAGAATTCATTTAGATAGTAAACAAGTTATTATTTACTATTTGCTTTCTATAAACTGTGCAAATATGTTGTATTTTCAATAGTTCCCTTTTATATAATCTGTTCATAAAATAAATTCTTTCAAAAATAGCTATTTCATTTGTTTTGTAAGTGTACAGAGTGTTTTTTCTTTATTATATTAAGATGACCTACCAAGTTGGTACTTTTAAGTATTATTAAAAGACTAAAACGTTTGAGTAAATAAATAAATAAAATATGATCTGCCGTGGAATATTTCCCAAATGTATTCAAACATTTAGAGGGAACAGGAAGATCCCAGAAGCATAAAGTAAAAATTCATATCCATGAATTTCTAACTCTGAACAGAAAATAAAGCAAGCAAGCCCCAAAATTTATGAGATTTCTTGTATAGAAAATAATGTCTGAATGATTGCTATATGTCATTTTTTATATCTATTCCAGAGCAATGTAACTATAGTGGTAGAAGGTTATACAGTTATTCCAAAGTGAAGTGGACAGGCTTAGGAGATGTTAAAATCCATAGGGTCGGCAATCACATGATAGAGATAGTCTGGCTAGGCTAGCAAGTGACTGGATTCAAGTAACTTCTATGTCTTCTAAGCTAGCCTTAGTATTATATAATGCAATAAATTATTATTGTCATTGTCGTATTGATTTGACAATATTAGAAGCAAACTTTCTGAGTCTGAATGTCCTGAAATTGGGGCCTCCCTGGTGTCGCAGCAGTTAAGTGCTGCACTGTGGAGCTGTCAGCAACAGCGACGCAAGTTCGACACCCGGCCTGGGAGATTCCCACATGGCGTGGCAGACCTCTCCAGCCTCCATCGCTGCTCCCTTCAGCAGTGTATTTCCGACAATCTGCCTGTTCCGCTCCTCACTCTGTCTCTGGTGAACCCTCTCGCTGCCCCACGCCTTTGGCCTGTCCAGCTTGTATGCATAAATAAATAAATCTTTAAAAAAAAAAAAAGAATGTCCTGAAATTACAATGAGGAATATTGTTGTGTGTAGCAAAAAGGGGAAGAGGAAGTATAATTAGGGAAAGATCTGTAATTTAATATAGAAGTATAATACGAGTTGATCTTGACATCTAAAATGAGTCAAGAATCTGTAACAAGCTATATTCTTTAAAAATGGAAGGCAAATTTCCTTTCATAGAGTAAAGACAAAGTTGATACTATGACTTAAAAATATCGAAGAAGAAAAAATCCTCACATAGATCACATCCAGGATCTATGCCTTTGGAGTCTGTCTGTGAATATTCTCTTAGTCATTTAGCTACATTTCCTTGGGGGAAAGTTACATAGGACATTTTTTTCTTTAGAAAACATGTTATTTAGCTGGAAAAGAAACATGTCTCATCAGAATTAAATCCCCAAAGATATTTTTTCACCTGGTATCTTACATAAGAAATATATTCTTCCATATTCTTTACAGCAGCTTTGTGATGAATGACAAAATCATTTCAGGTGGTTATTTCTTATAATATCCTTTAGCAAAAGCAGATGATAACTTTGGAAAGGACCCCAGAGAAGGGTACACTCTATGAAACTGAGCACTTTTATGTAAGTACACGATATTCTGCTATTCTAACTCCATCTAAGAGAAGAATTTAATGTTGAATTGAGTCACTGTGACTATCTTCTCTAAAGATCACAGTCTCAGAAAGACTTTTGATTGCAGCACTACAGTCTATTCAAGAATATACTCTGAATTTTTCAAATGTGTTCTGTTTTCTTGAAGGAAAACTAACCCATACATTGTATAAAACAGAAGTAGGAAATAAGATCAAAGTTGTATTATAGGACAACTAACACTTTGTTTGTAAACACATTTACATTTTTGTGACAAAAATGAACAGGAGGTTAATTTAGGAAGTCATTTTTTTATAACAGAATGTGAATAGTGCATTCTCAATAAAAGGGGCAGGTAAATTAAATAATTCTAACATTAAGATTTAAATTACTATATCTTGCCAAACATTTTAATTTGTCATAATTATGTTTAGCTCATTTCTCCTAGAGACGGTTGCCAATAGTTACGTGTCCTAACCTAACCTGATTTAATCTAGTCGTACTTACTTTTACATCTTTAATCTTCTAGAATGGTTTATGGTCTCGCTGGCTCTGGCTCCCTTATTTTCTGGTAATTCATCTGCTCTTTGCCACCTTAAGTTATGGCAACCCAGCAATTAACTTAATTACTCTATTTTATCTATCTCAAAGTGAGTTTCCTCAAGTCTGGAAAGGTGTTTACTTCAGGTAAGGTCTGATTGCAAGTGGAATTAATCTTAAAAGCAAGATCATGACATCTCTTTCCCTTCTAGTTTTAACCATGCTAGTGACTGTGTATTCACTCAGTATGCAATGAAGTTTAAAAAATAATCATTAAACACATAGTATACCCTCGACTTTATAGGAATTAAAACGATCAACAACAATGACATAACTAAAATATTGTGCCTATACCAGAGAGAGAATTTGTTAGTAATAGAATATAATTCCCTCTATCTCCTGCCTTCTTTTGTCTCCTTACTGACTCTTTTCTTCCAATTTTAGCCTTCCAACCAGATATGAATACCCTTATAAAATAGATAAAAGTAATTCTTAGAAATTTATTTTTCTAATCCAAAATCTTTTTAAGGAAAAATAAATTTTGAGTATTGTTTTGTAAAATAGTTTTAATGAGAGTTAACCAAAAATAGTTTTTTGTTGTGGTGTCAGTAGTTGCATTTTCTTTATTTTTCATACAATTTAATCATAGTATATTTCAAGTTGCTTTTTTTATTTTATTTACTATAAGTGCATAAAGGAAAGTAGAATAAAAACCTCAATCAAAGACCATCTCCAACTGACACCTTTTATAAGATTTCACCATATATTCTCATTTTGTAGGGAGGGGTTTTTCTGGAGAAAGTACATATTCCACCCCACAGTTACTTTCTCCATTTATCACAGAGAGATTGCTTTTATTCAGTAGGTAATATTTGAAAGACTAGACTGCCCCCATTTCTTCCATTGAATTCTCCATAATTACAGAACATGAGTTAGTTCTGTTTTTCCATCAACATTTTATCACTTAAGATACTGTGAAAACAATTCCCGTTTTACAAGCACACTCAGGGTTTTGAACTAAAGTAGTTCTAAATATTGAGCAAACAGTCATACAAGGACCCATCTTTATCAAGCACTGTTGTTCACTGTCTAAGCCAGAATGTAAGATACAAACTAACTTTTACATAAATGAGCATAAGAATACTCAATAACTACTTCTTAAACATAATAAATTGCTATTATTCCTTCTCATTCTAAATATACAGCTTGGTAACCTGGACCACATAGGGATTGTCCTGAACTTCAGACTGTATGAGCAATATTGGTGTACTCAATTAGAAACAAAATGAATATCTTTCATACATATCTTGGTCATGTTTTAAGTAGGATCGGGTTGAAGTAGGGGTCAGGACAAGATATAGGAATATAGCTTGATGTATGAATATAGCTATTTTGAGTGTCTCTACTGCTCCTGTTCTTCATTTTTAAACTAACTGTAAATGGATGCTTCATTGTAGTAATTCTTAAAATGTGGTCCTTCTCAACCTCTCCTAGATGAGATTTACTTAAAATGCAAATCTCCAGACTCCATCCAAATGTAGTGAGCGGAGAGCCCTGAGGCTATGCGATAATCTGTTTTTAACAAGCTCTCCAGGTGGTCTTGTGCCTGCCAAACTTTGAGAACCACTTGTCTACAGCCCCAGTTCACAAAACTTTGTAGGGCTCAGAGCACCTGTGTTAGTGCCCTGAGGTTCTGCCAGGACTATCAAATCAGTTTCATAAAGGAGGAAGCTATTTGTATGCATATTAAAGTTTGAGAACCACTATGGTTTACTTTCAAAAATTTGTTTGCGATGAACTTAAATATCTGCATTTTTTTGAATCCTGACTCATTCAATCTTCTCTGATGGTATTTCTGCTTCCTCACATCTCCCAATTCTACAACACTACAATGCTCATGAAATCTAAAATCATTATTACTTTCAGCAACTGTACTTCTGGAAATCCCTATCCATCCTCCTCTTCCTGGATGAAATGCTACTTTTATTGTAAGAAGCAGCAATCTACAAAAGGCAGTCCCTTCACATATGCTTTCATTACACTTACGTTTACTTTGTTATGTCATTTGTCTGTCTTAGGCTTGATGGTTAAATATCCTTTTAATTAGTCTAAGTCCCTTAAACATAGACTTTTTATCTTACTGGTACCCGTATTAACTCAATTCGATTAAGATTATAAATGAAAGTAGCAATAGCTGTTACTTACATAGGCTCCAAACACTGTTTTAAGCATGTCACACATATGACATAGCTACTATGATAGCTCATGTTTCATGAATGAGAAGGTAGAGGTAAAGAAACTTAACTCAGTGTCACACACGGCAAAGCCAGGATTTATACCCAAGCAGTCTGAGCCCTTCATTATTACATAAGTCATAAATATCAGAGTCTTTCCTAGAAAGTCCTAAGGAACATCTCAAAGTCTTTACATTTTCTTTTTCTCTGACTTCATGCTTTAGTTCGAGAGAAGCAGTGTACCACTAGGACTAGCTTATCCTCTGTGAGGATCCTCCTCCCCACCCTCAAATGTGCCCAGTCTATGAGCGTTCCATGTTTCCAAGGTTTTGATTTTAAAAATTAATCCAAAACTTCAAATATCTTTCAGCTATACAATAACTCATAGAGATTCCAGGGATGGTACCTTTCTGCAAAACAGGATTCAATCGGTCTGCCACGCTGAACATGGGCACAGATTTTGCACTATAGTCCCTGGGTTTTTTGTTTGTTTGTTTGTTTAAGTGTGGCAGATAATAGAGAACGTTAAAATTACCATCCTAAATATTTTCAAGTGTTAAGTATATTCACATTATTGTGCAATGTTTCTCTAAAACTATTCATTTGCAAAACTCTATATCTGTTAGACACCAATGGCCACTTCCCCTCCCACTAGTCTTTTGACAGTCACCTTTCTGCTTTCTGTTTCTATGATTCTGACTACTTTAGACACTTCATATGAGTGCAACATACAGGATTTGTTCTTTATCCTTCAGTTGCATCCATCTAGTAGCAAGTAATAGAATTTCCCTCTTTTTAAGGCTCATGATATTCCAGTATGTGTATATGCCATGTTTTCTTGATTAATATACCATATTTCTGTCAATGAACATTTGGGTTTCTTCATCACTGTTTTTTTTTTTCTTTAAGATTTTTATTCATTTACGCATACAATCTGGGGTATAGGCCAGAGGCGTGGGTCAGCAAGAGGGTTCACCAGAGACACAGTGGGGAGCATAACAGGCAGATCATCGGAAATACACTGCTGAGGGGAGCCTTGGACAAGGCAGGAGAAGTCTGCCGTGCCATGTGGGAATCTCCCCCGCCGGGCATCGAACTGGCGTCACTGCTGCGCCACCAGGGAGGCCCACCACCACTCTTTTGACCAGCCAATACAAAACTTATGCCTACATTTAAGCAAATGTTTGCACACACATGAAATCTCTAGAAAGGGATAACTGGTGAATAACCATATCTTCACTTTAATTTTGGTTTCTGCTGAGTCTGCTTGCTTCTTTTATTTATTCCATTGTCACACCACCTTTATTATAAAACTATTTGTTTTTGAGTTACCTGTTCAATGTCAAATAGTTAAAAAAATGTTAACCTGGTTTCAAAGCAAAAGGTGCCCTCACACCTATTTTCAGTATTTTTTCAGATGCCACTTAACTTTAAGCTTTCCACTGGCAAATTACATCTCCCCATTGCATTTAATTAATTATATATGGCCTCTTTTTTTCAATATGTGTCTTTAAATATTGGCATCAGAAATATCACAATTGGGACTGATGTAATACTGACATGCAGTACATTTTGTGCCCCTCAAATTCATTCTCAATATTGTAGTCCCTGTTCCATATAAAGTTTTAATATGGCTATATTTCTCCCCAGTTCAAAAATATTTAATAACTCTGTCTGAATTATAAACCTGACACACATGAACTGTCATTCTGTAACTACTACCAATGCATGCCACCTAAGGCATGTTATGTTATTGTGGACCCAACTAAATGTGGAGTTGCTCATACTTACTATGCTCTTTCATGCTCTGTTTGGCTCCTCACAGAATCGCTTCCGCTAACTATTCTCCTAGATATTCTCCAAAACTATACTCATCATCCAATGGAAGGAAGCCTCCCTGGGCAGCAGAAGCAGCCCTGTCTGAAAACATAATCACCAAGTATGAATTAATTGCAGTTTAGGTGATCCTACTTAAGATGCATGCTTACCGTTTATTTTCCTAGATTGACATCTAGGTTCAAATAGTAGCAGACCACATAAAAATAAATACCTGTGAGAGCTGGATGACTGTACACTAGGATGTGAACTGGGATGAGGTGCTCTACACAACGAAAGAATTACAGGCATTTTATAGTTATTATCCACTTTGTATCTGTAGAAACCTGGGAGAAGAGTTGGGAATGGATTGTAAGGCTGTTATGCCAGCGAGAAAAGAAAATCCTGGTGGATTGAGCCAATTTATTGATAGGGGGCTATGGCCCAGAGATTCTAAGATTTTGGTTCATGTTTGTTTTAGCTCCTAAAATGGGAGTGTCTCTACTGCTTGCTCCATTGCTGGACAAAAAGCACAAATAGTGACTTACAGTAAAAAAGTCAAAATGCTGAAACTTGCTTCCAATTGTAAAGGATGAAATCAAGTGGTTCTCATTGTTTTGTAAAAAATAGAATATTGATGTTGAACATGGGAGCAAGGAGATTAATTAGAAGGCTATTGTAGTGGTCTGTTTGTTAAAGTTCATCAGAATTAAGCAGTTAAATTTCTTCTGTGCTTTGCACAAGTAAGAAGTTTATAATCATTTGATGATTGTGTTTTATATCTATGTACTAATTGCATCAATTTCTTAAAAGCCATTATATAAGTTTACTATATCCATATATATTTTGCAAAATCACCATGCTTCATTCGATTAGCAAACATAAAGTGGGGAAAAACTGAATTTCTAAAAGGAATAAGCGAAAGCAATTCAATAGTGTTCATAACCTATCAGAGAGAATAACTTTTGTAATTTAGGAATGATTGATTATACTGACAGGAAGGTTATTTCCATCTTAGGGTAAATATATTATTCATTATAGATTTTCAAATTTGTGAAGCTAATTATCAGCCAGATTTTAAAGTATGCTCTAATATAAAATCTTATGTGATATATATATTTGCTCTTTAAATATTTTCAATGAAAATGCCTAACGTGGAGGAAATTAGCCAGTCTAAAATGTAACATACAGATATTGAATAATCATGTTCTCCACTGCAGATGATATATCTCACTGTATCTTGCCAGCACTTAATCACTTTTATGGAATTACAATTTGGTTTTCACTAACTGTGATTTACTTAGTGTGGGCTGATTTATGCCATTGAGAATTTGTTTAGTTAATGGAACATTTTAATTTATGACAGAAGGCAGCATAAAATTGCTTTGAATATCTGGATTACATTACTATTGACTGCCAGTCAAAATTTGAAATGAAACAAAAAATGACAGAAAAAAGCAGCTTTATAGCAGCTATAACTATCATTGGCTGGGTAGCTAAAAACCAAGAAACTAGTAGTTTTTACACTTGCTTCTCCAAACTCTTGACTAGATAGTGCAGTTCTCACTGACATATGGTACTGTCTGTGAAGTCTTTTCAGGGAAGCCTCACAGGGAGAGTGAGATGTTTCATAAAGTGGTGTCATCAGTATGCCATTGGCACCCAGCACTGGGTCTCCTTTCATCTGGCCCAGATGGCACAGATCCCTGACTCTTAAAGTGTCTGCCTGAGAGATAAGAAAAGAGTTGAAAGGAAACTGCCTGATGATCTATCCTGATGACTTCAGAATAACATGAATGGGTCAAAGAAGCCAGAAATAAGTAAAGCTTAGGCTTTTCCATTAGTGTGAGGTTATTTAACCTTTACCATCAGTTATATTGATGGTTATATCAATTTTTATTCAATACCTGACTTATAAATATCCATTTCAATACAGCAGCCATTCATTCATGACTTGAAGTACTTCTTTCAGGCTATGAAACTCTTCTGGAAATAGTGTAATAGGATATGCCTTTCACAGAATCAAAACTTTCAGGGCTTAGTTAAGTTCACATATACTTATAAGTACTTGGGGCTAGATATTCCCTGTCTTACACACTAGATGTCTTATCACCATAAGGATTTGGACACTGAGGGGGTGACTTCTTTGGATTGAGTCAACTGGGTTTTTCTTGACTTCCTTCCTATTTGATTTAATAAATGAAGGCACAAACAGAAATTTGAAGTTGGGGCAGGCCTATCAGAGAAATGGGAAGATATTTATTTCTCAGCTTTCTCTTTACCAGGCTGGGGGTGGAGGGTATTGTCACAGTGATATTCTTTTTTTTTTTTTTAAGATTTATTTATTTAGGGCCTCCCTGGTGGCGCAGCGGTTAAGTGCTGCGCTGTGGAGCTGCCGGCAGCGGCAACACGAGTTCGACACCCGGCTAGGGAGATTCCCACATGGCAGAGCAGACCTCTCCTGCCTCGCCCGCTGCTCCCCTCAGCAGTGTATTTCCTTTGATCTGCCTGTTCTGTTCCCCACTCTGTCTCTGGTGAACCTCTCACTGCTCCATGCCTCTGGCCTGTACCCCAGCTTGTATACATAAATAAACCTTTAATTAAAAAAAACGATTTATTTATTTATGCATACAAGTGGGGTACAGGCTAGAGGCGTGGGGCAGCGAGAGGGTTCACCAGAGATAGAGTGGGGGACAGAACAGGCAGATCGGAAATACACTGCTGAGGGGAGCAGCGAGCGAGGCAGGAGAGGTCTGCTGCGCCACGTGGGAATCTTCCTGGCCAGGCATCGAACTCGTGTCACTGCTGCCAACAGCTCCAGAGCGCAGCGCTTAACCACTGTGCCACCAGGAAGGCCCCACAGTGATATTCTTAATGCAAGGAATTTGTTCCTGTTGTGTGGGCCTCTCCCACAAGGACAAGGATCTCTGAGTTCTGGCAATCATTCACTCCCCTTACCTCCATGCTTCCCATTGTACATAATCCCAGAAAACTTCACCATCTCTTTTTAGATTACATTAACCTTAACAATACTTTTGCAGAGTTTGTTCATTTAAAGATCTTTCAATGTCTCTGTTTGAGTATGCCATGCATTTCTTGCCATGGCCATATCACTTATTGGCCTTTTGACTACGATCAAGTGTATTTCTCCTATGTGCTGATAATGCAGTAGACCGGGAGGCCTGAATCCTCTTTATAACACCTCTTCTAAATGATCATCTTCACCATATGTTTTAACAAATGTAGTAAGAGATGAATCATTGCTCTCTGAGATAGCCAATTCTCTCTTTCATCAACCTCTAACTCAATTTACTATCTTATTTATAACAAAGTCACCATCACTCTAATGCAACTGTAAATAAATATTTGCATGTTTTTGCATAGAGTTTTCTAAGTATGGTAAATTGGAACTAATGATAAGTGACAAGATATGAATGTTGAAAAGTGGCTGAATGGATACATTCTCTTGAGAGATATAGAGATTTAACACCACTTGGAACATAGGCATACGTTCCACAACATAATACAACCAGGAATCATTCTTTTATATTTAAAGAGTTCTAAACTTGAAACTTCACTGAGACTATGTTTACTTTAGGCATATAGTTTCTTGCTCACTCTCAGGAGTGAAGGAGGACAGCTCTATAGTAGTTTCTGTATAAGCTACAGATTCATAATTTTGGAATCCTTTCCTGTGGTATACACCCCTTTATAAACACAAGCCTAGTTATCTGGCTCTTGTTATGTTACACTAAAATTGAGAATGGAGTATAGGGACCTACTACAGTTAATTCTCTAAGTAATAAAAAATAGTCTGCCTTGGGCCCAGAAAACGCATGTTTGCTTCCTGGACAAATTTTTTTTTTTTAAAGATTTATTTATTTATACATGCAGGTGGGGTACAGACCAGAGGCATGGGGCGGCGAGAGGGTTCACCAGGGACAGAGTGGGAAGCAGAACAGGCAGATCAGAAGTACACTGCTGAGGGGAGCAGCGGGCGAGGCAGAAGAGGTCTGCTGCACCATGTGGGACTCTCCCCGGCTGGGCGTCGAACTCACATCGCTGCTGCCGACAGCTCCACAGCGCAGCGCTTAACCGCTGCGCCACCAGGGAGGCCCTGCTTCCTGGACAAATTTAATGAATATATATTTTAAAAATTTATCAATTTCTCTCTTCCATTTTTGGGTTAGATAAATGCGTAGAAGAAAACACTTTTTCAGAAGACAACAGCTTTAGATTCTGATCATAGTGTCCTAAATCTTTTGTCCAGTCTTCAGATATCATGAATTAAAGTCTTCTCAGCTTCTTGCTTGTTCTCTTACTAAACTCCAAATACATTCAGCTTTTAATTAAATACTATTAATATAATTGGTATCATTAAGGAAAAAAGTTATTTCACCTTTAGTTTTCTAGTTACTTTGTAAAAGTATTACTTTGGGGAAAAAAAAAGGTAGAGAATATCAAGGCCATAAGGACAATGGTATTGCTTCTATAATGTACTGTCATCAGAAAGAATGGACTTTAATCATTTGCAGTCTTTGGTCACCTAAACTCAAGACTTATATTTCAAGGAAAAATACCTGTTTGGCCTTGATTGTGTTGTGTGATCGTCCTTGCTGAAGATAATGATTAACTTTGATTGCCATTCCATCCAAGTCATTTGTAAAGGGAAAAAGTCATTTGTAAAGGGCTCTCTAAAAGAAAATAAGGATGCTGTTACCAGAAGAAAGGGATATAGATACTAAGTGCTCTAAAAAAAAAAAAAATACATATATATATTTTTTTTTTTTCAAGTAAAGTGATTAATTTAAGCAAAGGTACTTGACAAAAATAGGGAAGATATTTTTGGAAACAGATCTGATAAAAGAAAAGAATAAAGTGAAAGCTGGGTGGAAAGAGATATATATAAATGGGTAGATTTTATTGATGTTTTGTTGATATTTGTGAATGTTTTTTTTTTTGTTTGGAGCAGAACAACTTGAATATTATATTAAAATTGCTGATAAGCCCAACCAAGAGAACTTATTCAATGAGAGTACACTTTTAATAATGGTGGCAAAATAAAGATTTGGTTTTTAGACCAAACAAGAAAAATAACTGAGAACATTTTTTGACATAGCTTTATTAAAATAAATATTGAATGCAGAGTCTAGTCCCAGATGACTGCACTGCTGAATTTCCATAAACTGGAAAATATATAGCAGCCCTGTAGTCTGTGGTGGAGGACTTTCAGTGCCTTGGTGTTGCATGTGGCGTGGCAATGTATACCTGAAGGGTGTGATTTTATACCTCTAAATCACATAGAAAGTTTCAAATCAGTGTTATCTCAATACATTTTTTTTAAAATAAATGTTTGTTAAATAAAAATAAGTAAATGAAAACATACACCACCAATTTTTTAATTGAAGTCACGTTACTTTATAGCATATGAGTTTCATGTCTTCATTATTAAAGCTCTACAAATGCATATATGTTACACTAAATTTACTGCTAAAAGTCCAAATCTATCCTTTACTACAATCACCAATCTTATATAGTTTCCCTGAAATTATGAAAAAGAGGCACCCTTCACTATTCATTTTATAAAGTGAAACATTTTTAATCCAAAAACTTGAAGAGGACATTGTGAAAAAGAAAGAAATTTTCAGTTAGTTTCCAAAGATGCACACAAATACCTGAGAAAATAATGGTAAATCTTACCAGAAAAATAAAAAAGGATAACATATGAAACCAAGTGGTATTTAGCTCAGAATTAGCTGAACCAGTAATAAAAGTATAAGTGATAGATCAATGGATAGCTATCTATGTGTCCAATTATGGCAAACTCTTAACAATTATAGCATGTAAATTATGTGAATAAAGCTGTTCTCTATAAAATTCTTTCAAAAGATTTTTTTAAATTTTATACAAAAATGTGAAAAAAATATAAAATTGTAAAATATTCAACCATTGATATTCATCTCTCTATATAAATGAGAAGAGAATAAAAATTACATAAATATTTCATAGACACAGAAAAAGCACAGGATGAAACTGAATATCCAGTAATGACTAAAACCTCTTATAAAAGAATAAAGATAAATATCTTTAATAAAAAATTCCTAATAAGAAAAAAAACTACATGCAATATCCTAAATATTTATGAGTTAAAAGATTTCCCTCTGAAATTGATAATAAAATAGAGGTAAAGGGGAATAAATTGATGTGAAATATAACCAACTATGTTCCACATAGAACTAAGGACCTGACCAGTACTATAAGGAAATAAAAATAATGAAAGATATAGTAATCTGAAAGGAAGAAATAAAATTGTCTCATTTTGCAGTGTGATTGTACAAAGAAAATGACAAGTAAAATTATTATAATTAATAATTATAATTAATAACACATTAGTAAGTTAGTAGATTATAATTGTATTTTCATATAGCAGCAATAAATAAAAAAAAAAGTTGGTGGACTTTTATTTCAACAGCATTAAAAACTTCAAATTAAATGAAATATGTAGAAGACTTTTACAGTGTACGTTAAGTATAAGACCTGAATAAATTGAGGGATGTTCATCATCTTGTAATGCTCAGTATTGTAAAGGTGTCAATTCAATCCAAATTGATCTATACATTCAATTAAATCACAATAAACATCACTACTGGTTGCGTGTGTGTGTGTGCGCAACAATTGACAAATTGATACTAAAATTTAGATGAAAATTAAAAAAAAATATATGAGAGGCAATTTTGAAGAATATCAACAGCATGTGAGCACTTCATTACCAGAATGGGAAGATTTATTTTAAATCCATTATAATTTATTATGCACAGAAAAAAATAGACAAATGTAACAGAAGACAGACCATAAAAAGCTAGCATATAGAGCAATTTTGTGATTGCATTTGTCATATACTCTGCTTAACAAATTATCTCAAAACTTAATAGCTTAAAGCAATAAACACTATGTCACATAGTTCCCAAGTGTCATGAATTCTGTAGCAGTTTAGCAGATTAGTTCATAATCAGAGTCTATCTATCATGAGTTACAGACAAGCAGTTAGCTGAGGAGTTGCAGTATTGGAATCTGAATACATTTGGTAAGAGTCTTTTGGTAAGGCTTCCTTCTTTACCATGCCCATCTCTCTTATGTATTGGTCTGCATAAGAAGGGATTTCTTTCAGTAAGTGATTTGAGAGAAAGTAAGAGGGCAAATTTGACAGTGCTCCAGTTAGCTAAATATCAGCAATGTTGCAATACTTTCTGCTGATGTTAAGTGTTATTCAGGCTAAATTTGATATAATGTGGAAGGGAACTATACAAGGACATTAATACCAGAAGGTATGCATCATTGGGCACCATCTTGGAAACTACCTTGGTGATGATAGCAAACTTCCAGTGCAGTGGGTAAAGGAAGTATTTTAAAAAGTAGATCTGGTTCAGTTGGCTGTTCTTAAGGGAAAAAAAAAAAAATATATTGACTACATATTACACAATAAACTAAAAAAATGACAAGAGATTTACACACAAAACATAAGATAAGAAAAATTTAAGAAAGAAATACTGAAGAATATCTCCATGACATTGTGGTTGGTAGGGAAAAATTTTAAACATGCTGCAAATTTACTTACTGTAAGTGAAATAAAGTAAAAACCTCTGTTCAATTAAAGATGTCATTAAGAAAGTTAAATGAAAAGTCACATAGTAGGGAAAAAAACAGTGAGCAATGGAGTCATATCTGAAATTTATTTTTTTATAATGTGGGATTTTTAATTCCCCATTCAATAAATTCATACTATCCTCAAATGCAAGTTATTTCAAGAATTAAGAGCTACTATAAACAAGAAATCCTTATTACCTAAAACTATATTCTGTATTTTCCATGTCATAGTAATTTGTAAATAGTAATTTGTTATACTACTTCAAACAATTGCCTTTTCACTAATACTGTAATAAGACTCACTCTAACATGAGAGAAGCACTAACTTAATTCTTGAAATTGGAATGGAAATTACTCCATGAGCCTTGATAGTTTAGTCTAGGTATAAACTATAGAATAAAATAGATTAGATCTAAAAATCTAAGGAATTATACTTTTTATATATATATATATATATATATATATACACACACACACACACATATACTGTAAAATTTATAGTATTTTAAAAATTCACAGTAAATTTACAGTAATTATATATAGTATATATTATGCATATTGTAACTATATATAATTACTGTAAATATATACATGTATACTGTAAAACTTACAGTAATTATATATATAATTACTGTATAATTATATATATAATTACTGTAAATTTTTCCAAAGAGTTTTGAAGATGCATATGTCACTTTGTCTTCATAGGAACTGTAGGGATTCTGGGAAGATATTGATAACTGTTTCTTGAAAGCAAGACGGCAAAAGCAAAAGAGATCTCCTAGTCTTTAAATAGCTAGTGCATAGAAAAATTTGTGAAAAAGGAAGATCTGTTCTCTAATTTTGCTCTGTGCAATGCATTTACTGAATGATATATTATATTTCAAAAGATGGAATATACAAATAATAAATCCTTTATTACATAAATTAATGAAAAACTAAACAGTATTAAAAATACACTGTTGGAAAATACACATATGGAAAAACAAAGTGTTTAAAAATCCTGCCCTTTGAATTTTTCCTTTTATTTCAATGAATAATATGATAGAAGTTGGATAAAGAGGGTAACAGTGGCACAGTGGTATTTGGGGGTTTTAAATCAGGAGTCTTTGGACTTTAAGGTACCGAGTATATAACCATTAAAGTCAGTTTGAAACTGGGATTCAGTTAATACCTTTTGAACCAGAGGTTTTTTTGTTTTGTTTTGTTTTGCTTTGCTTTTCTCTAAGTTGCTACTCCTTTCATTTGACTTCATTGTCATGTAAATCAGCTCTTCTGGTAAATAGAGTTGCAATTTCCTAGAGTGCAAACTTGCATTTTCAAATTCCAAAGGAAAAGGGGGGGTCTCTTAGAAGCCACAGCAGTTGCTCTTCATTCCATTGACTCTGAGTGTACCAGCTATCCATCCATAAACCAATTCTACTTGTTGAAAATGTGATGTTTTGATTAGCTTAGATCAATAGTTATCCCCTGGAACAAGAAGTAGAAGTAGTTTTCTCTGAGTTCATAGATTGTGGGTGAAATAAATTTATTTCCTCATAAAACACTGAAAAATCTATTCTAAAAGAGAAGTTGGTGGCTGATGTCATTATATATCAGAGTAGTTTGTTTGCAAGGAGAAAAAAAATTGTCTAGCAATTAAAATGGTATAATTTTCACGAGAAAGAAAAAAAGATGAAATCCTTCCATTTGCAACATGAATGGACCTAGAAGGTATCATCTGTACAATTATGAAAGGATCTGTCTCTCTTCCTGTCCCACCAGATAAGCATTCCTGTCTTGTACTTCCCCTCCTTGTCTTCTCACACTCCTGTCTTCTCACACTCTAAGGAAAAGGAAGAACATTCCTAAGAAGATAATATGGCTTTAAACACCCTGGGGGGGGGGGGTAACAAGGCAAACAGGTATCAATCTGTTACAGGGCAGGGAGAGAGGCATCCCCGAAACCCCAGACCTGCCCTGTTCTAAATGGGTTCTGCCATCCGCGGCATCAATGCAAAACATACAGGGCCTTAAGTGGAAACCAGAGTTTAATACAATTAGAAAAGACAGAGAAGACAAAGAATATATTTTCTAAGTCAGGGACCCAATGTTATCCAACCCCTCGTGGGTAAAAGTGCACCCAAATGGGATTGGCCCAAAGCAAGTCTCAAAAGCCCGCCACAGGTCTAGAAAAGCTTTTGACAGGGACCCATACAAAAGTGTCAGAAACAGACAATTCTGAGAAGAACAAAACAAAATCAAAACCAAAATCAACACAGCCGTCATTAACTTCCCCATGGGTCTCTCACCCACATCTCTTTCAATCAGTCCAGGCCAGTGCAGCTTCTTTCAAGTCTCTCTGCTCCTTGGGCCTCTTCTGGCTTTCCATCCTTCTTCCGTCTCCTCCTGTCTTCTGTCTGTGTTCTGTCTCCTCTGTGTGTCCTCTGTGTCTGTCTCCTGTCTCTCTTCTCCAGCTTCTTATATCCTGCTCAGTTCCACCCTACATTGGGTGGGACAGGGAACCTGGGACACACCCTTTTTCCTGGGGAACCACCCTGTTGCAAACCCTTGCCAGTCTCCCCAGAAAGCTCTAGATGCCTGCATCAATAGGACATGCTGACCCTTGCACATTTTCCCTTTTACTCCTTTGTATAAATACTCCTGTACTCTGCCAAAGATCAGGACGGTGGTCTTTAGACACAAGTCTGCTGCCCTCCTCAGTTTGTAGACAAATTAAACTATTTTCCTTCTCCTCAAACTCTGTTTCCTTTTCTTGACTAAGGGAAACTGAGACCAGCATTCAATAACATCATGTTAACTGAAATAAATCAGATGGAGAAGACAAATGCTATATGATTTCACTCATAGGTGGTATATAAAGAAACCAACAAACTAATGAACTAAAAAAAAAAAAAAAGAACAAAACAAGAAACTGGTTCTAGTAAGGAAAAGGGCAAGTGCTATGGGTTTAATGGGTAAAAGGGGGCAATTATATGATTGATGTCATTTTTGAAGTTTATGGGTTTGGAGAACGAGGTCCTTGGGTTCACTCTGAGAAAGATTTCACCAGAGCATTCCCCTTTCAGCTGCATGCAGGGAGTTTCTCCACTACACAGAGATGCTAGTTGTACTTAAACAGGTTTATTAGGGAAAGGGACAGGGAAGTAAAGGACGTTTGCACAGACACAAGCGGGCAGTAAGAGCTGCCCCAAAAGGGACAAGTTTGCTAAGAGAGAGGCCTGCATGGTTGCAGGCCGGCAGGCAGCCTTCAGGAGAGCTGCTTCTGCTGAGGAGGGCAGTGAAGAGATGCCCTGACATGGTACAGGTCACGGGCAGGCATGAAGGCTGCTGCCCTGCAGAGAGACAGAGATCTGGTAAAAATGGGCACCTGCATAGCACAGGTGGGCAGAAGGATGGCTGCCCCAGCCACCCCAGAGACTGCACTGACACAGCCTTCTTTTCTCTGGGAGGGGCTCATCCCTCCAGGAGTGGTTTGTTTGCTGTTGATCCTGAATAACCATCCAGGATTGGAAAGGGAACCAGAGATTCCACAGTGGGCTCAATCTCCACATCTTCACATTCCTCTCAGCCTTAGGCACTGGCCCCTAAGGATTCCCAGTTATCACTGGGTTAATAGTTTTGTAGATTCCTTCTACCCCACCTCCTTGTGTGAGTCAGGTTCTAGTTTTATGATTCCTCTTTTTTTTTTTTTAAGTTCTATCTCTTCCATCATTGGTGAAGGCTAGAATTGCACTTTTTTTAATGAATGTAATATATGTAGTATATACACATTTTTTATTTATAATGTTGCACATCTGAAACATAATGTTAAACTGCAGTGTTACCTCAATAATAAAAAAAAAAAAAATAGAACAAAACTACCTCTGAACCAGTATCACAGTAAACATAGTACCAAACTGAAGACTGGCAAATTGTGTTCTAGGCTCGGTTTTTCCACAAAAGGGCCATGTGACCTTTGTAAATGACCTCTCTGGGTTTAATTTTAATATATAAAATAGTTTTTTTTAAAAAAGCAACTCTTTGATCCCAGCAGGTTAATTCACTCTGCATTATTTACATCAAAAAGCATTTGTTGTCTGTGATGTCTTTAAGTTGGAGAAATGACAATGAAAAATGTAACAGGAAACTTGGAGAGAAGGAAAACTATCTCATTGAATTCAAGAGTAAGAAAGGCCAGGGCTCATGAATGGTTTGTTTCTCTCCATCTCTGGTTTTTATTCTCACTTAAAATCTTAATTCTTTCACAGGCTTGATTTCTCTCATACTTAACCCAAGAACAGCTGAATGCAAAATGTAAAACTCCTGAGATTTTGCACCACTATTAAAAGTTCAATTAGAAACTCTTATTCCCAAATCAAACTTTTCAGCAGAGAGGATTTGATTGAACAAGCCTATCTTAAATGCTCTACCTCTTCTAATTAACCATAGCCAGGAACAAGCTTGGATAGAAAAAATACAGTTGCCATATTCTTTGTCAGTGAGAAAAACAGCTGAAGGCCTTGTTGAAAACTTTGCAGATACATATACTTCAAAAAATGACTACCTAATATGTAACACTTCCTGGACCTTATAGGTCTCCTTAAGAGGCTGATCCTTGTCAAACATTGACAGGGTAGAAGAAACATTTAAAAAATAGTAGTCTTGGCATATAATTTACAGCTATGTAAGTAGATTTTAAAGTGTCAAAAGAAGAAAACAGTCAAAGTAGTAGGTGCCTTAGGGTATGGGAGAAATATCTTAAAAGGTGAAAAAAGGAAGTCAAATAAAAAAGTTGAGGTTTCTAAAAATACCTACTTTACAGATTTGCCCTAGGCTATCCTCTCTTATACTTTACTATCTATAAGCCAAATATCTTAAATTATATAACAAGGAAGGTTAAAACTACATAATTATCTTCATACTATCCTGAAGAAAAATGTGTAAGAAAAAAAATACATAAAAGATTAATGAAACTATCTGCCTCCACTCCTCTACCATTTAAATCAAAGAATCAGTTTTATGAGTGGTACAACCAATCCCAGCTGCAGGATGATTTACAGGTACAGAAGTAATCTATAAAACTACGTGGCAGGCCACTAGATGGGCATTTATAAATTAAAATCAATATGTGAATTTCACTCTGAAGTGTATGGTAGTTAGTGCAGATTGCAGAGCCTTGGTGAATGGCCTCTAAACCTGTTTTTACTCATAGATCACCACATTTCCTATCAGCAGGAGTTTGGGACACTGTAAGTTCGGGAATTCTAGAGGGCAAAGTTATTTTATGAAAGACTGTCTAACCTTGGGATATTTTGTAAAATATGCACACACATTGACGTAGAAATAAACATCTGAGTGATGAGAGTTATTTTTTGAAATTTATTTTTTTTGTCTTTTCTTTGTTGTATTTTAAAGCAAAATGAATAAAATTGGTAAGTGACCAAATGAATAAAAAACAGCAGCCATCGTTTTAGTATTTTAATATATGGCATGCAGGTGTACATTTAGTCTCACGGAAGCGACATTGTAAAATGATCAGTGCACTCACTCTGAAGCTAGATTTACTGGCTTTTAATATAGCATTCAAGCAGTAGGACTTTGGCAATATAGTTTTCTCTGCACTCAGTGTCTTATCTATAAAATGGTTATGGTTTGGTATATCACACCTTCTCAGCCCATGCTCATTTTCCAGACATAATCAATTGAAAAATTTCCTATATTATCTTTCAGAAATATTTATGGATTTCAAACTTTAAAAATTACACTTTTTGCGTAAGTGGGGTCATGATATATCTTGTATTATTCACTTAGTAATGCTTCTCAATCCCTATTAGTGTGATAGAAAACAGTCTTTTCTTAAACAGATTAGGATGCATTTTAAGTACATACTATTCTATTGTGTGAATGAACAATTCTTTTTTAACATCAAATTGGTAATTGATTTATTTACAATTTTTTTCATAGTTGATAAGGGAATGGGAGGAAGAAAAACAATAGTCTTACACCTACCCAACTGCAAAAAGATCTGTGTATATCTGCATAATGAGATTGTACTTTTGGTTCAAGGGCTAGAGCCTCAAAACGAAAATCTCACCTTCTAATTTAAATTGTGTTGCCTTCTGTTTTCTACAATTGAAGAACCAGTCATGTAATTTGAAATGTGTATAAAAAATGAAAGTGTCTAAGATTCTGGAAGTCTGTCTTTAGAATAAAATACTTAGCTGTGTGTGATAGTCTTTGGTTGTTTGTATAGCACTTTCTCCCTTTATTCCGATTATTAGCTATGGTCTCATAATCAGTGCATTATAGATAAGTGAAGAGTTGTTGCCTAGCGCAGTATTAGATTAATATGTCGTAATTTTCAAATATTTTTTAGTTCATTGACTAATTCAACCTGGCAGTCTTTAAAGGAAGCAAAATAAATGACTGCTAGAAAATATGTTGTTGTGGAAGAATTCTTGCCATAGAGCTAACATTTATTTATACTTCAAATTTGCAGTTCTCATGTAAAATATCACGAAGATCATATTACAAAAAGTCAATTTGTTAAGTGAGAGAGTTCACAATATCTAATGTGAAAACTTTCTCCTGAAAAGGAATTCATAGAACTTTATGTTAGTGAATTACCTGTAAGACTCTCTCTCTCTCTTTTTTTTTTTTTTTTTGATCATTGTATTCCTTGACAATCTTATAAGACTTTATTCTGTCAAGGTGTCCCTCTCCCATTCCACAAGGTTTTGACCTCCTCTAAATCTTTATTTTAAGTTTTTCTCCAGTCACATTCTTTATCTACCAAGATAACCAGCTCCTTTTATCTCCAGGACTCTAGCATGAAGGGTTTAAAAAAAATGGAGAGCGGGGCAGGAGGGACAGGAGAATCCCATGCTTTAGAGGATTTTGGTTTTGAATCTATTTTGCTTTAATGCATGTGAGGGAAAAAAAAAAGATGCTGATACATCCAGTTAGTTTCCTTTTCTTCTCATTCCTTATTAGGTATTCTTTATGTATATCCTAGAATAAATAAGAAAAAAATACACAAGAATGTAATTCCTTTGTTTCATAATGAATTTCCAGTTAAAATATTTCATGTTACCATAAAATAGCTACCTTAATCATTTTAGAAATAATTTCTTGAGTACACTTATAAACCTAATGACACAATCGAAGGATACATTTAGTTTTGTCCTTAAAGTCTAAAATTCTCTTTAGGCTTTCAAAACTTCTTTATATTACCTAGGGGTGAAAATTAGAGAATTACCAGCTTTATCGGATTTACTCAATATACTGATTATTATCTGCTTTATGGTAGAGAAATTTGGGTTTTCTTCAATTAGATTTCACCCACCTAATATAGTTCAGTGAAAGAATGCCTCTCTAGGAAGTTGCAAGTCTGAGTTTGAGACATTTTTTTTTTTTTAATGATTTGCTGGCATTGTGGCATCCTGGTAATTATTCCTTGAGTTTCTTGATTGCATCTGGATATAAAAGAAGACATTCTAATGTCTCTAAATCTGCAGTCCTATAAATGAGTATTATTTATATTTGAGAAGGATAATGTAAAATTAAATAATCAGTTATTGAACTGAAAAGACTAACATTTGTCTGGGAAAATTAAAGAGATTATGTTTTTCTCTTCTATAGTACCATTCATTTTATTTTTAGTCAATTTGATGAATTTATCGGTATCACAAACTGGTGGACAAATTCAGTTTTTAATTCTTATTCCAAATTATTCCTCTTTGTTTGAATTGAAGTATATAGTTTATACTGAACGCAATGAGGAACATTATGTTTTTCATTTTACTCACCCCATCTGGAGACTTCCAGCTGAGATTACAATTTTCTAAGGCTAGAGGTAGATATTATCAATTACCAGCTGCTTCTTAGCTAGATGGTTTGAGTAGCTTTTAATGTCTTTAAATGCCAAGTGATTGAAGATTAGTACTAATTATATGTAACATACTACACTACTGTAGATCTCTAATGTTAATAGTGACTAGCAGCATTTTTTGAATATTAGACCAATATTTAGCACCTCATTAAATAAGCTTTTCATGTTCTACTAATAAGTTACAGATTTCAGTATCATGAAGCAATATTATGATCAAGGGGGGGAAAACCCACAAACAAAACCATTTAAATCACTTCATAAAATTGATAAATGAATGAAGAAGCTAAAATATTCATGTTATTCTGATGCAAAGATTACAGATTTTCTATGGTGAAACAAAACTAAAAATTAGAACAGCTACTATTTACTAAATGTCGGTGTTCAAATTTATACATTTCAAAGTTCATGTGTGGCTTTCCAATTTAATTCAGAACACAACAGATAAATTTTTAGATTTTGAAAATGTCAGGTTATTGTCAGAATCAATGAGAAGACTGCAAATTCAGTATGCTTGTGCTATGGTGGATGGGTGAAGGAAAGAGTTGGGCTGGGTTGCATCTTATAATCATTACTGAGTGCCTAACATGGAATGGCACTTATAAGATAAACTCATTCAATTATATAATGCGGTATACTTCACATTATCCTTATTTCAAAGGAATCAGAAGTGAGTTTCTGAAAGGTTGTAAAACAGCTCCTTTGGGGGAACTTAGGTACAATCCAATGGTGTCTCACTCCAAAGTCTGTTTATTTTCACTAAGCCACAGGACCTACCAAAAATGAGGAGGACCTAACTGCTTTAAATGCTAACCTCAGTAAACCTCATTTCCAGGATAAGGTATAATATTAATTTATTTTTGAATTCAAAATACTTTTATTTTGTTCTTAATATATGTCATTGTGCTGAGAATTATTGTGGGGAAAAGTTAAAATAAATCCTAGAATCAGTTATTGAATTGAGGCAATTTGTCCCAAGCCCTAGCTTTGCATTGCTATACTATCCTGTTTTAAAATAGGCATTGGTGATAGTAAAAGGACTGAACCCTCTTCTGATTTGCGTCAAGAAAATTGAGAGAACATGTGAGGGCCTGGCTTTTGGTTCTGGGCCATTATATGCCTATTTAAAGACATGCTATAGGCTCTCTTGAATATTAGGCACTATAAACTTTGTCTCAATGAACACAGGCTTATTGATGAGCATGGGTAATAGTAATAGTAATCATGATAATACTAATTTGCATTTGCAAATACTGGTGTGTTCTAATATTTTCCAGTAGACGTCAGAAGAACATAGTGTATTAAGAATAAATTATAGTAAAAATGTTTTGCAAATATCCAGTAAATTATTTCTTGATTAGTTGTCTGGGATTATTAGAAATCTAAATGCCTACCTATGGAAAAGTAGGTTGGATCTTTGGAGGCAAGTCTGAATAATAGAGTTATTTTCTTCTTACAATTGTTGTTATCAAGCAGTTTTGTTTTTAAATATCATGCTATGACAGATGTTTCATTTTAAAAATATGTTTTGTTACATTTTTCAGTTATGAATTTTGATCAATATATTTCAACAAATAATTAATAGGGATGTTGCAAATTTCATCTTTTAATTTAACCATATAAAATAAGGTATCATAGAGATACTTTGGTTCAAGAAATAAACATAGTAGTTAATGTCATTAATATTTAAAGTCACATTTAAACATTTAGTAAAAACAATAACAGAAGTAAACAGACGGAATATTTTACCTATCAACTTCTTACCTTTGGAAACAGATCCTATTCTTACCTATTTAGACTGTAAAAACTCCAGGTTTAATGCTATGAGATTTAGATACTTCTTTAACAAAAAATTGATTTATTTCTTGGACCTATATACAGTTACGATAACCGGGAAATCAGAGTGTTGTTTAAATGAATTAAATTATCTACTAACATGAATATACTGATAAATCAAAGAGGAAAAGTCCTGTTTAAATGGGATGTTGAAACATAAACCCTATCATTTTCTATAAACTTTTTACCTATCAAACTTTGGAAACATAAATTCCAGTTATCGCTTATCTACTCACCTGTAGATTGTAGAGAAAAGTATGATTATCTGGTCAATCACCCAAATCACCCACTTTGCCTTAGCTGTTAACAATCCAGCTAGAATCAAAGATTCAGCACCTACCCCTGCACACTCACAGGGACTGCAGATAAACAGCTCACCTTTCCACAGGAATTGGGATCTCTGACGTTTCTAGGTTTGGGAAAGTTGGTTTATCTCAAGGTCCACCTGAATTGGCTAGCTCATAATCTGAGAGTGATTGATGCCTGAGCCTAAAATGCAATTTTCCTCATGCAGGACCACTTTCATTCTAGACCCATAAAAAGGAAGAACAAACAGATGGATTCAACCCCTCTGTGAACAACACCTCACGATTTCTCCACAGGATGACAAAGAAAACAGGTACCCTTGTACCCTATAACATTTCTGCCTATGAGTTCCAATCTATATCAAGCTTTACTTCCCATATTTGCCCAAGACTTTTGCTTAAAAATGATAACAGTTAATAATCAGAGTTCAGATCTTCAGGTTACTCATGCAAAATTCAAATGAAATCCAGAGTATATACACAATAAAAATAATTTCTCTCTCACATACAAAAGTATCACTGCTTTTTGTTACTGGAGAAACCCCTCCAGTCATTGTGTTGATACTTTCAATGTTTTATTTGCACACCAGGTGTCCCAGTACACAATTGTTTGTCCTGGGGCAAAATACAAAAGTACAATATGTATAAATATTTAAAATTCTAAAATCTGGCTAAAAACTCTTAAATAAAATATGTACTACATTCCTACTTTAACAGACAGACTTTTATAATAATGCAGAAGGCCAGGTTTGAACTGAAGACTTTTCTGTCTCCTACTCCAATTGGCTAAAAGGTAACATGATGAGGGTAGATCCCTTGTCCTACTCTGATATCTCTCTGCCTTGGGCTATAAGATCTTCATTGGAGAGGATTCTGAGCTGCACATCTTTGTGTCTACCACAGTGACCAAATATCTCTCCCCTTCAACAAGACTGAAAATTCTGCTTCTATTCCTAGGGAAAACAATGAAGAAGAAAACTTTTCTGCCATCTGTTCACATGGTGTGTACAATGTGTCTTGCACTGAGCATGTTATTTTGAATATGTCAATTGAAGAGAGTATTTAAATAATCCTTCTTTACAGGAGTTGCAACCTGAACCAAGTGATACTACTTGTTTTCTTTTGAAGTTTTTTGCTTAATATCTATACCCAACATGGGATGGGCACACATTGTTTCATGGAATAGAGGTTCAATTTTAATATCCCAAGGTGGAAGCATTCACACAAGGAACAAGATAAATGAGTACATTGACTGCAAACAAATGAAGAAAAAGGGGAAGAGAAGCAAAGAAAGGATGACCAAGTCTACAGAATCTAGTGGCCTTGGTAAAACACAGTTTCAGGAACTGACAACTGCAATAGAACATATACAGAATCTTAAAAATGTTATATGATAAATTGTCAGAAAGTTTTGTAATGAATTCTCTCTCCTGAAGTTGATACTCCCTAGTAAGTCTGTTAGAAGATGATGCTTGGGTTGGTACCTATCATAAAACAGATGTAAAAATATTTCCAAAAATTGGAGAAAGTTGTAGGTAAGAAACTAAAAACCATTATTAGAATAAAGGAGTACCATATAGAGACTGTTAAAGAAGGACGGGGGTGGGGGCATCCAGATGATGGGTTGAAAGGAAAAAATGGGAGCATCTAGAATACTGAGTGTGGAAAGACTCCTGGCTTGCATTCTCTTCCAGAGATTATTTTCAATTACTGTCCATCCTATTGGACATACAATATCCAGATGTCTTAGAGAGCAATTCCATGGAAGCAAATGAGGAGATAGTCATATACAACAACCTGAAAAATACTTTCACTACTGAATTACAAGGTAAAATAGAAGACTAATTTTGCCAATGTGAGACTTTTTAGATCAAAAGAATACTAAAGTGGGAGTAAATCTCCCTCCCTCTCTTTCTGGAAGGATATAGAACAAAAAGGGTCATTTGTTCCCCAACTCAGGAGGTATGTTATAGTGACAAGTCTTCTTTCATACTTATCCTAAGGAAGAGAAATAAGAGCACAGAGTCTCTCTGGTAGCACAGAGTCCTAGGATACAGCAGCTGCATGAGTGTAGGCACCATTCTGCATATGATCCTTAATGGATTGGGGATGTTCACACCTGCTGAAAATTCTGCTCATGAGTTTCAGCCTCCACCAAGTGTTTGCTGCTGTTTACCCCATACCATTTCCTTAATAAATTTGTTACTTAACTTTTAAAATTTTTTAATTTGAGCATTTACAAAATGAATGAATTTCTATCAGGCACACGTGCTTGTTAAAATATAAATGGAGCATACAGAAAGTGTCCTAGTGCATGACCCTAAAACTCTATACAAGATATGCCTTTTCATATGGAAATTCTTCCTAGCAATGTATTTGGGCCTAGTGGTTTTGTGGTCTTATTCTTGGGTCTAATGGAACTAACTTCAATAATTAACAGAATAAATCTGTCCAGCTGACAAGCTTTATTTTACATCAAAAGGCTACAGGAACAGCATAGACAAAGTCTTCAGCTGAAAGTCCCAGCTCATCTTCTGCTTGCCCTGGGGAAATATACAAAGAAATATTAATGGGCAGAGCTGAAGTTGTATCTTAGGCATCCCAAACAAGACTTCCTTGGATGTGATACCTTACCCTGCCAATAGAGTCTTAAAAAACTTAGGAACAACTTTTATAACAACGTGAAATATAAATTAAGACCAAACAACTGGATTCAGGGTTCTGAATTCTCGCTGCTCCACATATAGGCAACTTTTCTTATATTCTTGGGTTATGGAACCAAAACGTTTCTATCTGTATATACGTAAGGGCTCCCTGCGATATGACCCCTTACAATGTCCTACCACCAACTAGAATCAATCTTTCCTCTTTTGTGTGTGTTATATTTTCTTTTATATATTATTTTATGAAGATATTCATGCTTAATACCTTTTGCAAATCATTTTTTCTATTTCATATTTTACCAATTCACAAATCCAATGGGTATATAAATATCCATGTATCATGGAAATCTAAACTGGTCTTGCTCCTTTTCAGTTTTTCTTTTATAGTTCTGCTACTCTGAAAGGTGCATTTCATTTCTGTGCTGGAATGAATTGACTCTCCTGAATTAAGTTTCAAACTGCTTAAATATTGTGTCTACCAAGTATGTAAGATTTCAGGCAGCCTTCCCTTGCTTTGCTTCCTTAGTTTTGCTTTGCAACACCTGTCATATCATGTATAACAACATATTAACAGTTTCTAAGTAATTTGCTTCTTAACATATTCTCAGAAAGTAACAGAGCACTAAATCTTAAGGACTGGTGGTGATAGTCAACCAGCCAGTGACACCAATTTGGAAGGCGTCAGGAAGGGAGAGCACTGTTTTTTTTCTAGATTGTCCCAAATAAAAAGTGTTTACACAAACTTCTATGCCCTTCCACATTACTTGAACATGCCTGTTACTCCACACCTTTGAAAACATGGGGCATTTCAAATCTTAAGCTACATTGCTCACACATTTTCTGATTGACCTAAATTCTTATTTTCCGCTATGTTTTTTTTTCTTCTTCTACAACTTATGTTTCTCTGAATGTCAATAGAAGCTGGGTTATTCCAGTCCATGACAGCCTATTAAAATACACTAAAGTGCATCATATATTTTGCTATTTAAGCTTCGTAAGTTCAGAGTCATTACTAAAATGACAGTTTGCAAAGAAAGTGTTGAAGGAGAATAAACAGGCTACTAATACTGAGCATATCCCAGTCAAACTAGTGACAAGCATTTCCCAAGTAAAGAATAGCAAATATAGTCAAATAGTATTTTCTTGAGTGAAAAGCAGAATTCTTGAAATAAAGTTTATTATGCACTGAAAGAATCCCTTCTAAAGGAGGTTTTTCTCTTTTGTCTCTAGGAGGACAGGGAGAATAGGCTAAACGAGAAGGGCAGTGCTTGTAGATAGGTCATTATGAATGCCAGCTACAGCCCCAGTGAGGTTACTTTTCTCTCATGCTTCACAAAGACTAGAAAGTGAAGGAAGTGTTTTTGTTTCAATTTCTTAAAAACAGATATTAGCTGATCACAGTTTATATAGTTTAAAAAAACCTGCAGAAAACTGATGTTTTGTTTATAAATTTAGTAGATATTAAGTTATGATGGCAATTTTGCATACTATTTTTCTGATTTGCTTGAATCTTCCTTTATAAGAAGGGGAAAAAAGAACTACATAAGTCAATTCATGTATATCTACTTATGCCGCAGGGGAGAAAATATTAAAAATGTCAGTATTTAAATTTAGTGAACAAGAGTCACATTTAAAACAACTTTTCTTATTTGTTGGCTACTTAGAACCTCTGATTTTCTTGAACTTTAATAGTTGGAAATAATAATTCAAAGAAAATATATGAAAAGGAATGAATTTTGTGATTAAATTGATTTTTTCACCTACCTCTGTCCTTGAGAGTACATCTGGACCATTATATGATGATATTAATCAATACCCAGTTAGGGCTAAAACCGGTTAAAACATGCTTTTATGCTTTGTTATGGAAAAAGCAGAAAAAGGTCCCATTTTTCATATATGACCCTACAGCATTCTACTTTATAAGAAAGAGTCTTTCCCATTTTCAGCCTAAACAGCAATCTCTGCTTGCAGCTGTTCTATTTGAGTAACCTGATTAAAACTGAATGATAACTTTTTTCCAAGTCTTTACTGTACTTATGATTGCTACAATAAATGGCCACAATCTTCTTTCTCCAGATAGGATATTTTCCCTGAAGAAGCTCGACATCTTTTTAACTCTTGATTTGAAAGACTTTTCTTTACTAGACTGTTAGTGAATATTGTTTGATCAAAGCATCTTTTATAGCCCATGGACCACATCATCATTAAACTAGCCAAAGAAATGGTATATAACCCTATCCATAGAAAAAGGAAGTTGTTTCGTTAATGCATTTGAGGGGCAGGACATAAATAAGCAGCACACTGAGATCAAATTTGTTCCAGAAATATTTTTTTTAAGACTTACTCTCTGTATCTATTTAAGAGATAATGTCCCTGGAAAGAAATGTTGTCCATGGATAATGATTTGTTGCTTACAAATATATACTGAGGGAAAGCAAGGACATCTATCTTCTAAGGTAAAAAATTGCTACATACTTAACAATGGGTGAAAGAAGATTTCCGTTTTCAGAGTGTAAAGACAATTAAAGGCAAAAGTTAAATTTAAATACATCTCAAAACAATCTTTAATTTTTAATTATTTGGGGAGGTGGGGTATACACACATTCTAATGTGTATTTATAGCTTAAAGCCATGGGGAAAAATCTGTAGGTTAATTCATTATTTCTATGAGCTACTTAGCTAAACTATAAGAAAATAATGTAGTACAAAATGTAAGACAATAATTCAAAATGTTAGTCCTAACCATATCCCATAACCTAAACATTCATTGCTATATGGATATAGTCATAGTAAAGTAGAGAATTCATTTGTCCTATAAATCAGAGATAGGATTTTGCAATTTGTAAATCTTCCTGGGAAAATTCATAAATTAATATGTTAAGGAATAGTACTTTCAATATTCTTCCATTTGGAAAATGTTTACATAAGTTTATGTATTTTTTTTTTTACTTTTCAACCTATCATTTTGTCTTCTTCAAGATCCAAATTCTTAGTCTATATAAATAAATATTTCATTTATTCATTGGCTGGAATTAATGACAAAAACATGTGTGTGTGTGTGTGTGTGTGTGTGTGTGTGTGTGTGTGTGTGTGTGTGTGTGTGTTGACCAAAAGCATTGAGGCACCCTAGCCCCTCCTATTAGTGCCAGTTCTGGTATATCTCTCCATCTGAGAATTCTCCTTTAACAACTGATGCTAAAAGTACTCTCTTCGTGTTTTCCTCTTTTATAGTCCACACATCACTGATGTTTGTAATATGCCCTCAAGTTCCTTCACCAAATTGTAAATAACCTTGAAAATCAGGGTACTGTTGTAGCCAGAAATGTTGGGATTGTACCGCCTGTCAAGGCTAGAAGCCAATAAATAGAGACAGGAATTGAATATATAAAGCACACTTTATTGTCAGAAAGCCAGAGACCTTAGAGAATGGCAGATTTTTTACCCCCAAAACCATTCCAACATCTCATCTGAAGCTGGTCTTTTTCTAGTGAGTTAAGCAAAGACAGTTAGGCATAAGCAAACAGCCAGAGTTTATTGCCACCTCCTGGTGATCTTGACCCAGGTAAATGCTGTTTTCCTAATGGTGTCAATGTCCAACACTTCTTCAAGTGTCAATGGGACAGGATTCTCAGTTCAAAACAAGAGTTTTCGCTCAAATAAAACTGATTATTAATCACATAGTGTTTGTGTTCCGCCTATGCTGTGTGTGCATGAGCAGATTCCTGTACTAAGTATGATGCCCTTCCCTTTCTCTCCTGCCCATTCTCCCTCTCCCTTATCACTATAATTATATAAGGAAGATAACTGAACTATGGTGCGGGGGAAAAAATAAGGAAATATACACCCTCCACTAAATAACAAGAACCTTTAGTCCAAAGAATACAGATTTACTCATGTAATTTGGAATAAGACATTTGAAAGCAAACAGAAAGTTTGCTATCTTGGTTTGCCTCTTCCAACTAAAGTGACTTTGCTCAAGACTGTTCTTGAAGCTTATTTTCCTAACCCATCAAATGGTATTTTTTTTTCTTTTTAGGCTGGTTGTAAAGTCTTATTAATTAATTAATTTATACATTGATTTATTTAAGATTTATTTTACTTATTTATGCATACAAGATCTGGGGTCTAGGCCAGAGGTGTGTGTGTATTGGGGGGGGGGGTGGTAGTGAGAAGCTTCCCCAGAGACAGCATGGGGAGCAGAACAGGCAGATCTACTAAAATCCACTGCTGAGGGGAGCAGTGGGCAAGACAGGAGAGGTTTGTTGTGCCATGTGGTTAGCTCCTTGGCAGGGGATTGAACTCATGTATCCTTGGCTGGCAATAGCTTGATAGTATTGAGATTTAATCCCTGCACCACCAGGGAGGCCCCCAAAAGAGTCATATTTAAATTAATTCCTTGCCTATTGTGTTTGAAGCACTATTGTAGGGTATGTATTTTTAAAAATTTAATATTCGCATCTATGTGGCTTAAATAGCATTTATAAAAGTCTTACATTGTGTATGACATACAATAGGCATTAATGTATATTCGTGGCTTTTTAATACTACAATTATAGGAAAATCTATTCTTGATATTCAGGGATACCATAAGTCTGCATGCTGTATTACCAATTGAATTAAATTTGTCATAATAATAAAACACTCACTGATTTACATTACAATATAAACAGATACTTGATAATACTAATTCTAATCTGAAGAATTTGAGAAACTCAAATTTGAGAAACTCAAATATTTTTTCTATTTAATTGTTTAGATAGGCTTAAAATATTTCCAAATATAAAGACTTGCTAAATTTTATACTTAGTTATTTGGAGAGAAGGGTATATGTCTTTTATCAGCAATAATTTACCAAATCTTGAAAAGTTACGTTAATAACAGTTTAAAGTACTCTTCAAAATAATTTTAAAATGCAACTTGTATTGAACAACAACAGCTTAGCTTTTTATTTTCAGTGTCTCTCATATATTGTCTGGAAATTTGTAAGTAGTATATTTTTCTGAAACTAGTCTTTACTGACAAAAATAAAAATTAGTAAAACAATCAGCACTATATCCATAGGTAAAAGAAAATCTTGAGGTTCCAGAAAGGTACAGGGGAAAATTTCCAGTGCTCTTCTGAGAGTGTTCTAGGACTGATCAAACAAACCAATTAACATGAGCCAGAGTAGTAGGAGAAAAAGAACAAATTTAATTACATATGAATGGAGAATTTGCATGTCTGCAAATTCTATTCTTGAGCTAAATAGATGGGCTAAAGGCCTTGGGAATCAAGGAGAGGAAAAGTGTTCTCACATGACAAAAGAGGGTGGCTCACATGACAACATCAGATTTTCTTAGATAATTACCCTATCATAAGATAGGTTTCTCCATTGAAAAGCTTATTTCTGAAAATGATGCTACATCTGTGTAACCTTCATTCTTTAAGGTAATGATAAGAATTTCTCTTGAAGCCTACAAGGCCTAACTTGACTTTACTTCATATGCTAAGAATGCATGTATTAGAAAGATACTGCTCTTGACATTGTGGGAAGTCTAGCCTATGCATTGCATACAGAGGTGTGAAATTTAAAGTTATTTTTTACCAAGTTCAAGAATGTCCTCAGTATACTAGGGAAAACCTTTATTTAAGCAAGTGGTTTTTATTTTTAAATAGAACTGTAACTATGACCCAAATTAATAAGCTAATATTCCTCTATTTTAGAAATTTTAAGCATTTTTCCTTCAATATTAATATGCAAGATGGAATACAGTAAATAATACTGAAGATACTAGCCTGTTACTGCAAAGCCAGAAAGTCTTTGTGGAATGTTTTATGTGATAGAGAATATGTTGATATGCTGCAGCAAAATGCATCCAGCTGCAATAATAAGATTGCACCAAAGCCTTAGATACCTATGTTCTTTCTGAAAACTCCTTTATGTTATCTAGAAACTTGATTGTCTTACAGTTTTCTATCTGCCTTTAACTTTACCACATTCCTCTCTTTACTATGTTGGTCAAATTTAGATGATCAATCCACAGCTAGGGCCTGCATCTTTGTCACTATAGAATTAAATATGGTTGCATTTATGTCTTCATCCTCTCAACAAATGTTTTTGTAAGTGTTTTTAAATGTTATGAGCCAAGCACTGTGTTAGGCACTGGGATGTGATAACTAACGGTGTAAATTACCCATTCTCAAGAGCTTCATATTCTACTAAGGAAGAGAGGCAAGTTTAACAACTGCAAAACTGTCATATTTGTTTTCAATGTCACAGAAAGATTTCTGGAAAAACAAGACTAGTCTAGTAAAACAAATCTAGGAAAACAAAAAGCACCTAAGAATAAAAAAATGTCTGAAACCTGAAATATGTGGAACTTTAATTGAATTAAAGTAAGGTAGTCAAGTGAGTAAGGTTGATAAGAATATAAGAGAAAATGTAATTTTTATTTTTTTGTACCCTTATAAGATAAGCAGGTGACAGTGAATGATGAATGTATAAATGTGGGGATTTATTTCCAGTGTGTAATTCTATACTACTGATCTATGTAACTTTCCTTCTGCTAGTACCATACTGTCCACTACCATAATCCACAACCCACCATCATCCCTGTGCCCTTTTGCCTCTTTCCCTCCTTTCTCTTAACCTCAGAGCCCTCAAGATGTTTATGACTGCTCACTATTTTCTTAAGGTTCTAGGTTATCAAATTGTCTGCTATATAAATATCCAGTATTTGTTTTTACTATTCTGATAGTGCTACATGTAATTCTCTCAAATTCCCCCCATTTTGTTGAAAATCATTGCATTTCATCCGTTCTTGGTTTTGTATATATACCATATCTTCTTGATCCAATAGTTCATTGATGAAAATTTAGGCAGTTTCCATGTCCTATCTATTTGAACCTTGGGGAACATATGGGGTCTTTCTATTGACAGTTTCATATTCTGTGGATATATGTTCAAGAGTGAGATTGCTAGGTGTTATGGAATTTCCATTTTTATAATAACTTAATTTCTCAACAGAAAATTCCATTTTTATATAGCTAGAGTGTAGAGTAAATTAGGAAGGACTAGAAATAATACAGGAGAAATAAGCAATGTACATAATATGAAAGACTCTATAGGGTGGCTTCTTTTCTGAATCTGATAGAAAGTTATTGCTAATTTCAAGCAACAGAGAGTTGATCTTACTAAAAGCAGCCTGAATGCACAGCAGAAAATGGATTGAAAGGGGGTAAGATTGGAGTCAAAGATAATAATTATGAAATTTTAGCAGTAATTCTGGTAAGAAACAATGAGGAACTGAGCTTAGAAAGAAATAATAGGATTTGACTGCTAATTTGATAAATTAGCCTAGAAGGATAGATACATTCACTGAGAAAACCAAATAATGATTGTACAAGAGAAAAAGTAAGATAATTACAGGTTTTATGAAGCTTTTGTAGATGCCGTATTATTCCTTAGAATCACATACAAATATTTACTTTATCTCTCATTGTTACCCTTCAATGTAGTTATTATTGGTTCTATCATTTGAAAAAAACAACTGCCTGAGTTTAAAAAATGGCAGAGTTAATACTGAATTCAGAAGAGTATAATTCCAAAGTTCACACTGTTCCTACACCTTATTACATCCCCTCATTCTTAATTTCAATCTCAATAATCATATAATATCGAGGATATTAGAAAGGTAATTTTTACTAGTCACATTATAAATCTGTATTATTATTAATGATCCAACTTATGTTAATCCATTATGGATAACTCAGTTATGAAGCACCAGCTTGAAAAAGATTTTAATTTATCCGAGACATGGGTCAGCAAACAAAACGCTTGCTAGGTGGTGTCTCAAGCTACATTAGCTCCTACTGTGATCCAAGCAATAACAACATCTGAGTCATAGGGGTTGGTTATCAAAATGCAGATTTCTGGGTCCCTTGCTGCACGTTGGGCGTGATTCAGTATCTTTGAAGACAACGGTGACAATCTCCATTCTAACAATGTCTCCCAATGATTGTTATGCTCAGCAAATGATAAGAAATGTTATTATAAGACCTAGACATACGTTTAGCCAAATTTATCTATACAAAATGAGTCAGTAGACATATAAAAATATTTAACACACTATAAAACAAAAAATTATAAGCAAACAAAGTCACATAAATATGGAGAATTTAACTTCTCTGAAGGAGTTGGTAAAAAAAAAACAAAACAGAAGGCATTACAATAAGTTAAATGACAGCAAAATAAACTGAGAAGGAAAATATTTTCCAAAGGTCTTCTTCCAAGATTAACTTTTGCATCTTAGAATGTGTTTTCAACATTGAAAAGAACTGAAGTGCTTTCTACGCTGAACCTAGGAATAAATTGACTTCTTATTCCAAAAAATTTATTTGATTCAGTTTCTAATTTTTTCATCAAAAACTATTCTGAAAATTACTAAGAAATCCTGAGCTTGCTAGTGAGTGAATATCCATGTTGTAAACTGATGAGAAACACTGCAGAAGTAGAAGATACTATAAAAAAGAATAAATAGGTACTGAGAGATTGAAACTATTTCCTAAACAATTTACTGCCAATACCCCTTGTAGGCATATAGGTGTTACCATTATTATATATATCTATACTTAATGTTTTAAAGTGTTGATCCTTCTATCAAGTTTGGCAAGTTATTTATTAGGTATTTTTTCCATGTTATGAGCTTCTGAGAAGGGAAAGTCAACTCAAAGAAAAAATATATAGACTGTATAATTACCTTAATTGTGTTGTATTTGATATGTTCAAATCTTGCCTTGTCTGAGTCCAAATGAACGAATCACAATTTTCTATTGTAAGTGGCAAAGATTTTTTTCTCTGTTTCATAGAGTTTCTTTTTTACTGATTATTTTCTCTGTAAGCTTTTCTAGAATCTGCTTTCAGAATCCCCTTCAAAAATTATACTTGTCAACAAATTTTTACAAAAGTCATGTTACTGAAATAAAATTAGTCATTTCCTATCAATTTGTATGTGCTCAACACGAATATGACAGTCAAATTCTAATTTTGGCTCTAGGTTTTTTTTTTTTGTAATCTGCAATAAATTGATGTTTACATTACGAAAGGCATGGCAATAGTAATAGGGCTAGTTAATAGCAGTAAAAAATCAAGTCATTCATAGACTACTTCTTAGATTTCTTTGCTTTTCTCTTGTACAGTTCTTCAGGAATAGAATAGATAGAAGATGGTTTCCATTGTGCAAAAGCATATCCAAAGACTCAGTTTTGAAGAGTCTAGAAATAGTATCCATTCTTGTAGGTCATGAGTGATTTCTAAGGCATTCATGAGGCCCTCAATATCAGAACAGAATACTAGATTCCTTTCTGAAGAAAGGCTCCAACTGCTGGTGTGCTTTCAATATAAAGTAATTGTGACATCTTTTTCTAGAAGATTCTGTTGTTGGAGTCTTGATACTAGCAATTTTGCTTTGCTCTTGGATAAGTCCAAATCACGACCCAGGTCATTTAGTTCTTTCTGTGTTAGTCTGTGTGGGGTTGATGATGGATCGCAGTGAAAATCTGGATCACTGCATGCTGGTGGGGCAGGAGAAGAACAGGTGGGCTCACCCTTGTCCTTATCAGATGAATCAAGAGAATATTCTGCTGGAGGTTTTAGAATAGGAAGTCTCTCACCATGTGGAACCAGTCTCAATGCAGACAGAATGTTTGGGTAGACTATTCTTGACTTCTTTTGCTTCATTATTCCGCTGGAAAGAGGAGGAACCAAGCAGAAGGAACAGTCTTTTATGTGGTTGATTGGCTCTTTCCACACCATGTGGACTGCAAATGGCATTGATGGTCTTTTGCCATTTACCCACGGTGAAAGATGTGTTGTACATGGAGCACAGCATATATGCAGGGCCCAAGGCTTGTCTTGGTCACCAACCTTGCATCTGAAGTAAAGATAATAAGCCTTCTTCACCTGAGATACTTTTCTTCTGGTTGGCAAATGTCACTTCCCCAAAATAGAGCAGAAATTGTCCATGCTAGTAACACACTTTCGAGGCATTACTGTTCTGTATTGTGCCTAAATGGATAAAATAAAAGTTCTATGTAACAGTAGCTTAAACTGTCTCACACAAAGTCTGAAATATTTTCAATGCTGAACCTTTCCGAGAGGGCTTTATCTAGTGCACTGCTGATGTCAGCTTACTTCAGCAGCCGCCTGGCAGTAGCATTGCATTGCAGCAGAAAATGATGCAATCAACTCTGGATGATGTGTACATGATGGTATTATGCAATGTGATGCAATATTACATCATTCTAGGCTGATTTAGGATGTTGTTGCAGTCCTACTGGATAGATTCACATGGTGAAACAAGTAAAATGAATTATATGAAATATCTTCAAAACGAGAGCTAATAAAAAATATTCAGTGTTATATTCATGTTCGGCACATCAAGCTACTATAAATTAGGGCCTTTTTAAGGCAGTAACAATCTCACTGTTGACCAGTGTTATTGAATTTGCTGTATGTTCTAGTAAAAAATAAAATGTATACATAGAGAGGTACATAATCTGTCCTTCCATATACCCCTCATTATAATGGGAAAGAAGCAGACTAACAAGAAGAATAAATTCTTCAGAAATTCTGTCCTATTTGAGCACAAACTATTTCAGTATGTGAAACAGATACTATATATTCTATGAAGCAATAGCATTTGACCCAATACAAAAGTGAAAGTTAATTGATTTAGCTGGACTAAGGTATTAATTTGAAGCTGATTTTCCCTCACTACATTTTGTTACTCTATGTGCACTGTAGGTTTGCAGTCAGAGCTATGACTTCTTTAAGAACGTATTTGACAGAAATTGCAAGAGGATGAGTTGAACACAAGAAACTCACTGAGTTATTTATTTCACATTTAGAAATCAAGCTTCCAAGCAGACCTGCTTTTGACAATATTTGTATCATAAATTATCTCAAGTGTCCCATACTTCCTTCTTGTAGTGATGCTTTCTGAAGTCATTTGTTATTCAGAAATTTTACTGGTGCATTCTATTAGCAATAATTTATGTTTGCCAATGAAACCTGAAGGGACAACTTGACACCTTGACATTTAATGCTGTGGTGAAGTGAAGTAAATTGGTGGTTTCATACTGCCTGTGCACTATAATAACTTATGCAGCTTTTGCACATATTGAACAATAACGGCTGAATCCATAAACAAAACTAAGAAACAATAGTTTAGAGGAACTCAGTCAATAACGTGTACCTCACTGAGTTATTACCTTGCAGCTAAACACACATATACATTACCAGATCTATTTCCAAAAAAACAACTTAATCTTTTTAAGTCTCTGATAAAGCTGGAAGTATCTTCAGAGTGGATGTGAAATAGTTGGCTTGAACAAATTAATGAATATATCCTATGTATTTATTTGTAGAGCTCTGTTTTACAAAAACATTGCATATCATTTTCATACAAAGCTTAACCTAAGAGGTTTTTCAATGTCTGGCTAAGATACCTTGATCATTTCCATTATAAAAGCATACTAATATGAAAATAACTTTAACCCTTTCATGTTCAAAGAATATTCTCAAATATAAATAGGATAAACACACATAAGATAAACAAACTTGATAAGTATATGTAAACTTACCTCTACATTCATTAAGTTTTATATTTAATTGGTATTATGATCAATTTACATTAGTAGAATTCTGGATCCTCAACTCCCACAACTACAGCCATGTTTTTTTCCAGCACCCTCTCTCCTTCATAACAACTCACTTTACTTGAAACTTAAAAGGGAAATAAACAACTTCAATTCATATTAATCTCCAAAGGAAGCTATTAGATTTTCTTCTTTTTTTCCTTTTGAAAAGCAAGAATAATTTATGATAAATTAATAATAAAAATTGGCCTAAGTCATTTCTTTTTTTGTAATACACATGCATTTGGAGTTTTCAGTTGTTTTTGATGTTCCCTTATTCAACCCCTTCCCTAGAAAACTATACAAAAAGGTTTTTCTCTTTAGGTCTTTTTGAATATGTGGAATTACACAGGATTATTAGTTGCTTGTGAGGAAATAAGATTGTGATACTACCCCAAAATAATTTTATACATTAACTTGCAAGCTTGGTTTTTTAGCTCTAGAAAACAGCAGCATTTTTTATTTTAAATGTGACTCCAGTCACAGCCAGAACTCTAACTGCAGCTCTATCTTTTTGCTTGTGAGCCTCAAGGACAGTCTGAGGTCACTGAATATCACTTTCAATTCAAAGGGTGAGATGCTGCTGAACAATGGGAGGTTGCCACGTTCTTATAGTATCTTATTTTGTGAATCCTGATGTAACTTTGGAGCAATCTTAATTGGAAAGTTTCATTCTTCACATTTTCTTTCAATTCATGGTTTGTCTACCTACTTAACACCCCTGAGGGAAACTTCCCCCAAATTCAGAGGCTTCAGAACATTTCAAAGATATCATCAGCTAGGGAAGCGGAAAGCAGAAAAGGGCTGCCATTACTTAATCATCACAACTGATTTTTTAATCACTATAGTTTTTGAACTCTAAGTGCAAGATCTTTAACTTAACTATTTGGGGGAGTTTTCTATCACTAGAGAAGAGAATACAGCAAAAAATAAAAATAAAAATAAATAAAAAAAACACACACACCCCCCCATGAATTCTTAAATAGATAGGTAGTTCTGCCTTAATGCAAAAAGCAGAATATGTGTAACTCAGAAATATCATATCTGGCATTAAGAAGGGATGGTGCAGAGAGAAAGAAATGCAAGCAAATTTTTGATATGGGCAACAGACCCCAGAGATTTAAACATATATACGTTGATTTTAAAGTATGCTACTCACACCACTATAATGGCTTTAAAAATGTTTCCTAAGTAAAGTGTGATAACTTGTTTTCAGAACTTATTAGGAGTTATCTGAAGACGTTCTTATGCATGTTTTACATAGGAACAAATAACTATTGTTTATCATGGGATGACTATATGGAATTTTTATATACAAATTTTAAGAAGCAATTTTTGATTTCTTAAATATTTAAGAGATATTAAAATATTATTTCTGCTATGTATAAGAATTCTAAAGAACCTTCAGAATATATATAGATGCAAAAGGGAAAATGAGAAACAGGTTTGGAGTAAATGACAAGAATGTATATGTATATGTACATTCATGTATATGTGTATAGAGAGGGAAATGAAAGAGAATAGAAGTAAAAATGAGAAAGAGAAAGAAAGAACTGGTAGTAGGAAGGAAGAAGAGTTTAGGATGAAGACAGTCCTTACTAAGGTTGTCCAATCAATGTGCTTGCTATAAGAAATGCCTTACTATACTGTTTTCTCCCATTGCACTAAATTGCCGACAACTGGCATAATAAAGTCCTCCATCTTAAAATGCACATGGGGTCTATAATGAGGTGGATGTGAAGAAAACCTAAATATTCTCTTGCCTACTTTCCAAAAAGTCTGGGGACATGACTGATAGCAACTCTGATAATTAAAACTACCATTTCTTGGGTAGCTATTATATACTAGGAACTAGTCTAGACAGGTTACGCTGCATTTATAATCTTACCAACAGCTTTGCAACAAAAGTATTTTTATTCCCATACTAGGAATGAAGAGACTAATGCTCAAAAAGGAAAAGTAGCTTTTCCAGAGCACGTGAGAAATAAATGAGAATCAGGCTTTGAATTAAGGTGTTACTGCCTCTGCCAGTTGACTAAATTCACACAGCGGTGGCAAGAGGAGAATTTGAATGTCCTGCGCTACATCACCACGGAACTACATTACCATGGAGTGTTTTTCTATTACAAAACACTGATCAAGGGCACTGCCATTGTGGTAACATAGGGATGAGATTAGTGGTCATGATGTAAATGAAATTATCATATTCTCTTTAGAGAATATATACCTATAAAGTGCCATTTCATCATAGGTACATCCTCTGATATCTTACTAGCACATGACCTTTTTTTAAGACTTTAAAATTTCAGCAGGCATTCTGATATCTTAATGAGTAATACATACCTGGTGAACAAAGGCCATAGGAAATATATGAAATCTATACTGAAACAAACAAACAAAAAAGTCAAAATAATGATAATGGTATTGAAACCCTTCTTATTGGAGATGATAGGACAAAACAGAAATAGATTATATGATGCAGGTCACTAGTAAAGCAAGAAGGCTAGTATAGATGATTTAGTTTAGATGATTTAAATGCCAATTATTGGTATTTATACAGTGATCCTCTTAAATTTTCAAACTATGTTTATGATTGGAATACGTAAAAAAATATTTGATCTAGAAGGGTTTTTATTTAATTTTTTTTAAGTTATAGGAAACTTTTTTTTTATACACCCTAGGTCAAAAATAAAACAAAAAGCGCTATTAAGCTTTGGTGATTTTGAATGGTGAAGAATAGAAAATTCCATTGATATTATTACTTAGTAATAAAGAAAATAAGTGATGCTAATATCATTGTTTATGGATTGTCTTCAAGTACGTAAATCAATAGATGTGATCCATAGGAAAAATGATTATAAATTCAGAGCTGGAGTGAAGGTCTGCTCAAGTCAACAGGTAATACTTAATTTTGCATAAGCCTGCCAATTGTGATGCACTGTTGGTCTGTTTTTTTCTCATTGCAAAAGCAAGATTATATATAGCTATATTGATGAAAATAGGAAGAAAAGAATTTGAGGGCGGTGGTTCATGGTCATAAAAGTTGGGGAATTAATAGCAATAGCTAGAGCCAAAAATGTAACAACTTCCCCTAGCGCATCAGACAAATAAAACAATGTCTTTTTCAGTCAAGGGTTTCTACTATGTGAAGATAAATGGTTATAATAATATTCAGCACTTTCAACCAAAGATCACAAAGTATTTTACAAAACAGTATGTCACGGACTCAAAATGGAATAAAATATGGGTTCAGGATAAGGTGAAGAACTTAAATAGAACAAGATGTTCTATTTTATAAAGTAAAGTTACAACCCAGCTTCCAGAAGCCTCTGGTCTCTAGAGCAGCAGCTCTTTTGTAACTGCATTTGAAATAGCTACACTTTTGTTTAGTCACCATATTACACAGAATATTGTAGCATATTTTATTGAAAAAGCTATTATGTATATTAGGAAGATGGATATGTGGTTGAATAAGAGAGATGAAAAAAAGTATAGTGCAATTATATGATCCTATTTTTTAAAGAAATTGTTATCGCTGTGTGTGCATATATATACAAATGTATGAAAATATGGTATGGAGGAATATTCACAATATGCTAGCAGTGGTTATCTCAGAGAAGTAGAATAACAGGTGATTTATGAAAATGTGCTCATCATACTTTTATAATTAGAAATAATAAAAGCAGAGAATATTTATTAGAGTGTTGTATTTACACATAATTTTAAAGAACTGTTTTCTTTAGAGATCCACACTAATAATATTATCCACTAATAATATTTAGAGCCGTAAATCCTTTAGAGCTTATGTTGTCATTTGTGTATAATGATAGCAGTGTTAAAATATATTTTATGTTTTGAATGTGTCATTGGTATATTTATATTTCAAATTATATTTTCCAAGTCACATATTATGAATCTCTTTGAGACATGATGCTATTGTCAAATAGCTTTCAGAAGTTTTATAAGAATGTACATTCAATTGATAGCATATTGAAGTGGGCTCTGTATTAGAAAAGTTAATTTCCGAGGAATAAGGATTAGGTATAATTAAACAAGTCTTTCATACATTACAGATTTATTTTGTTATAAAATATGATACAGGTTTGTGGGGGGGGGGTGCTGTTAGCCAATATCTACTGCCATTTATTGATTAATCCATTTGGTCATCCTACTGATTAAAAATGTCAATTCAGGATTCATTAACTAAGTAACTATGTTTAATTATCTTTGCTTCTGACCTTTTATCATTCTTGCATTGATCAACCCATGTATTATCTTATTGTTATAGTACTGTTTTGTTAATGCATATTTCTGTATCATTTTTAATGCAGCTATGCTAATCTATGGGTTAATTCTAACAGGATTTTAAATATGGGTTCAGGATATATTCATTCTTTTGGTTTTCTAATACAAAAATATCACATCATCAATAATTAATACAAATTTTTCTCTTTTGGTTACATGTATACATATTTTACTTTTTATTACTTAATAATTATATTGGAACTTCCAAAAGTATACATTAAAAAACAGTCATGATGGCTAACTTTGTCTTCTCTATGTTAATGGAAACATCTCTAGTGCCACGTCATTTGATACAAATCTTACTTCAGCTTAAATAACAAGATATGATCATGATGTACACATATTATTTCACCAACCCACTGCTGTTTTGTTTCCCTGAAATTATTTCAGCCTTCTTCCTGATTTAATTTGAGGAATTCTAGTGTTTGATAATTAAATATACTAGCAACTTTTACTTTGTAATACCTTTTTTGCTCTTTTTTTTTTAAAGATTTATTTATTTATACATACAAGCTGGGGTACGGGCCAGAGGCGTGGGGTGGCAAGAGGGTTCACCAGAGACAGAGTGGGGAGTAGAACAGGCAGATCAGAAATACACTGCTGAGGGGAGCAGTGGGCGAGGCAGGAGAGATCTGCCACAACATGTGGGATTCTCCCCGACTGGGCTTCGAACTCACATGGCGCACTGCCAACATCTCCACAGTGCAGCGCTCAACCTCTGCGCCACCAGGGAGGCCCCCTTTTTTGCTCTTTTATTCCTTGTTAACAAAGATTTTAAAATTTTGGAATGCATGCTGAATATTGATTTTTCAGTTAATTATCAGTATGACCATATAGTTATTCTCCCTTGACTTATTGATATGATGCACTATATTAATGAATTTTCTAATATTAAGCTATCCTTCCTATTTTTTATTTCAATGGGTTTGTGTAATCCACTTTAATTAGATTTCTAATATATATTTATTTGTGAAATTAGCGTATGGATATTCTCATTTTATACTATATTTTCAGGTGCTGATATCAATTTCTGCAGGTGATATCAGGGAAGGGAAAGAGTAAAATAAGAACAACCTCTAAAATTGATTGTTTTAATATGTTGCTTAAAATTTACAAGTAGAATAGGGATCATTGCTTTATGGGAAAATTTTTTGTGATTCATGTGTTTATGAAATAGTCTTACGTAAAATATGAGATGCCACATTTGATTTGTAAATATGTTGCCTATGTGTTCTTCTTCTTATAAAAATGAGTAAGCAAAGCCATTCTCTTAACTACCATTTGGGAAAAAGAAAAAACAGAGTCTATAATTAAAAAATGAAATTTTACAAATAAAAGTATTTAAAAACAAAACACACTTTCCTCACTGTCAGCTCTATGGTAGAAGATCTTATTTGTGTCCAGAGGACATGAATTATCTAGCACATATGTGTGTCATCATTTTCATGCATACCAATTATGAGGACTGATCTGTCTGGACTCATGATGATGAGATATATGAAATAATTCAATCAAAGTTATTTACAACCATGGATTTTGTTAATTTCTTCATTAACATGAAAAAAATATATTTTTAATGAAAAATAACAAGTGAATCACATTTTATAATATGTAGTCATGAAAATAAATATATAGGGATAGTATATTTGTCCATATTTTTGTTTTCCAAGGGGTATGCATTATCTATTTTTTTTAAAGATTTATTTATTTATGCATACAAACTGGGGTATAGGCCAGAGGCATGAAGCGGCGAGAGGGTTCGCCAGAGACAGAGTGGGGAGCAGAACAGGCAGATGGACGGAAATACACTGCTAAGGGGGGCAGCGGGGGAGGCAGGAGAGGTCTGCCACGCTATGTGGGACTCTCCCCAGCCGGGAGTCGAACTTGTATCGCCATTGCCAACAGCTCCACAGCACAGTGCTTAACTGCTTTGCCACCAGGGAGGCCTGTAAAAGATCTATTTTTTTTTTATAATATATATTTTTATTGTTATTTGTGTCTTTTACATTTTGTATTCCCCTTGGGTAGCCCACCACCAATTCACCCATGATCCATCTCCATGGTCACTTGTGTTCTTTTCTATTCCATTTTGTGCGCTTTTCCTTCCCTCCCCCCGCTGATTGTCTCTCTCCTATTGGGTTTCCTTATAGTCCTGTTATAAGTGAAACCATTCGATATTTTTCTCTTTCTTTCTGGCTTATTTCACTGAGTATGATGCCCTCTAATTCCATCCATGTCGCTGCAAATTGCATGTGTTTGTCTTCTTTCCATGATGAATAGTATTCCATTGTGTATATGTACCACATCTTCTTGATCCAATCATCTATTTTTGGACATCTGGGTTGCTTCCGTACCTTTGCTATTGTGAACAGTGCCGCAATGAACATATGGGTGCATGTATCCTTTCAGATTAGTGTTTTTGTGTCCTTTGGGGAAATTCCCAAAAGTGGTATTGCTGGGTTGTATGGAAGCTCCATGTTTAGCAGTTTGAGGAATCTCCATACAGCTTTCCATAGTGGTTGGACCAGTTCACATTCCCACCAGCAGTGTAGAAGAGTTCCTGTTTCTCCACATCCTTTCCAGCATTTGTTGTTGCCTGTATTTTTAATGTGTGCCATCCTCACAGGTGTGAGGTGGTATCTCATAGTGGTTTTGATTTGCATTTCCTTGATTATAAGTGATGTTGAGCATTTTTTCATGTATCTGTTGGCCATTTGCTTTTCTTCTTTGGAGAA
>PVIJ01012250.1:0-50687 GCA_004024925.1 Scalopus aquaticus | reverse complement strand
ACTCTGCCAGCCTGCACTCAGTCATTTTGCACTCAGAGAGCCTGCACTCAGCCAGCCTGCACTCAGTCGGTCTGCACTCAGCCTGTACTCAGTGAGCGCTCTCCGTATGCTGAACCCTGCCTATCCCCCTGTGGGCGCGGTTCTGCCCCTGTTATCCGTGGGGACACCGAGGCCCCAGGACTCAGCTTAGATGGCTGGATGAGAACGTGACGGCGCCACGTTTTGCCGAGTCCCGACTCAGGCGCCGTCATGAGTCAGAAGCTCGTGCTGTGTCACTTGGCCCCAGCGGCGTGCACCCTTCTGTGTCAGGGATGGCCTCTAGCTCCCACGCCCCTCCCACCGAGCCCCAAGTGTCCGGCATGGCCCAGTGAGCTGGGTCGGAGCCAGCCCTCTTGCCCTTGCCTTGCCGTCCCTGGGGCGGTGGGGCTGAGCCTGAGGTGACAGGCCCGAGGGACACACCAGCTAGGCGGAGGCGAGAGCAGCCCGGCCTTGGGTGCAGGACGGGGTGCAGGGGTCACAGGATGCCTGGGCAGAGCACAGGGCAGCCCCCTTGTTGGGGGTCCCGGGGTGGGGCACAGCGTGGTTATCCCGCCCCCTCCCATACCAGACCATTCCCTCCGCCTGACGCCAGCAGCCCTGGGTTCCGCCCGTGACCCACGCAGGAGCTCCAACCCCTCGCTCAGAGATTCCTCGGAGGAGTCGTGGGGACGCCTCCGGTGGATGGGCGCGTCTGTGGACAAGGGGCAGCCCGCGCTTCAGCCCAGCCCCACCGGGAACAAATATTTACAGCAACAAAGTCATGACCGTCCGAAGAACCGCTTGTCTTCAGCTGCCCACGGCTCTCTGGCCTCCTGCGCTGGCCCCTGTCCTCTGCCCTAGCCCCTGTTCTCTGCCCTAGCCCCTGTCCTCTGCCCTGGCCCTTGTCCTCTGCCCTGGCCCCTGTCCTCTGCCCTGGCCTTGGTCCTCTGCCCTGGCCCCTGGCCTCTGTCTTCTGCCCTGGCCTCGGTCCTCTGTCCTGGCCCCTGGCCCCTGCCCTGGCCTCTGTCCTCTGCCCTGGCCCCTGGCCCCTGCCCTGACCTCGGTCTTCTGCCCTGGCCCCTGTCCTCTGCCCTGGCCTCGGTCCTCCTGCAATTCGCTCTTCTCACTTCGCTCCACGTTAATACCCCTGACCTTCTGTCGGAAACATGGAGCCATTTGGGCTGCTCTTTCTATCAAAAGAAAAAATACCATCTCCACCGTGTCCTGCCTCCCGGTGACTGGGTCCGTAGCAGCCCTGCGGCCGCCCACGGTGCCCTGTGTCGTGCCCCCAGCCCCCCACACCCTGAGCATAAAGCACCTGCTTTCCTGCCGATCCTCACTTCTGCCCAACCGTCCCCGCTACCTCTGTGATCATACCATTGTCCCCTTAATGCCTGCCCCCCAAATATTGGTGCGTCCACTTCCGCCATCACCACTGATAACCCTGGACTGGAAGGCCCCAGTGCTGGCCCCTCTGCCAGGAAGCCTCTCTCCTCATGGCCCCCTCCCACTGCCCCTGCTGACCCGACAGCTGGCCTCCACCACTTCCGGGTCATGGCCACTGAGCATCCGAGATGCTAGTGGACATGGGGGGCCGCCAGGTGGACCCTGGGCATGCCCGACCCTCCGAGAGCTCTCCAGGCTGCCGCGGTTTCCCAGCCCAGTCAGTCACGTGCGGCGTCCACTGAGGGGCCGGACACGGTGGTCCTGCCTCAGACCCAGCAAGCGCACGCTCGGGCCAGCCTCCAGCCGGAGGGGCACGTCCTGCTGGAACGACCGATTCCTGCGGCCGCGAGGGCCGAGCCCAACGACAGACTCTGCAGGGGGGGGCGTCAGGGCTATTGGAATGTCACCTCTTCCAAGGGGAGAGATTCTCCTCTCCGGAGAAAACCTGGTTTCGTGGACGGGTGGCCAGGGTGGCGCTGCCTGGGTGTGTTGTGCCGTGCCGTGTCTGACCACCCATTTACACTTCCTTTAAAATGTTTTAGGATCCAGCTCAGTCTTCTGGTTTTCATCCTTCAGGGTCTGTGGTTGCGGTTGGAACACTGACCGGGAGGTGAGTGGCTCGGCGTGGTGTGCCCGTGGCCCCTGTTGTGGCCCAGATGCGTCTGGCCTTTTCCTGGGGACAGCCCTGTGGCTCTCGCTGCCCCTCTCAGCGGCGAGTCACTGCCCAAGAATTAAGTCAAAAGTGGTCATGCCCATTCTGGACCTGGGGAAAATCGGCGGCCAGCTCTGGACCCCTCTTCTGGAGGGCCCCTGCCCCCGCCCCATGTTTCAGGAGCTTCCAAGAGTCCTCGGACCCTTTGGAATCAGGCAAGAAAGTATTTCAAATGCTGAGAAATTAAAAGTGCTTCCTCGCTGCCCGTTCCACATGTTGGAAGTGCCCGGGTGCCGGGCTTTGTGGGAATCCCTGCAGGCAGCGGTGTGTGCCGGCCCCCGGCTGCCTCAGCGTGCCCCTCTGCTCCCTGACACATGCTCTGCCCCGCACCACCCGTGTGCGTGTCTGACCAGGCCCTGCCAGGCTCCATGACCAAAAAAACCTAGAAGCCCAGTTCTCTGCCTGGCCACAAGCCCTGCTGGGGCAGGGGTGCTCTGCCGCCACGTGCCAGCCTCGGCGCCACCTGGCGGGCCTCTGGGGCTGTGGTTAGCATTACCCTGTTTCGGCTCCGTTTTAGCATTGTTGGCGAGTCCCTCCCTTCCTTCTTTCAAGCACGTGCCCCTGGGTTCCGCTGTTAGGACTGCAGAGCGTGTGGAGAGTGGCCTTGGTAGCTCACGGGGAGCTGGGGCGCTGGGGCCCAGGCCCGAACTCTTCACGAACATGTTTGCATTGCCGCATGTGTGCACCCACTCCTCACACGTGTGCACCCAGCCCCTCACACGTGTGCACACAGCTCCTCACATGTGTGCACACAACTCAACACGTGTGCACACAGCTATTCGCACATCTGCACGCAGCTCCTCACATGCATGCGCACAACTCACACATGTACACACAACTCCTCACATGCATGCACCCAGCTCCTCACTCATGCACCCAGCTCCTCGCACGCGTGCACCCAGCTCCTCACACACACCCCCTACCTTTCTTTTGGCTCTCATGGAGATGGTGGAAGCTTTAAACTTAGCAATCCCTGATGAAGGGCTGACAACAGTTGCTCTGTCGTGTGTGTGTGTGTGTGTGTGTGTGTGTGTGTGTGTGTGTGTGTGTGTGTGTGGCAGAGGGTGGCAAGGCCAGCCTGCCGGGCGCCCCAGACAGTGTCTGGGAAGAAGATGGAGCGTGGACCTAGTCCCCATTACCCGCAGCCTGGCCAGCCCTCCGCCCGGGTCTCATCTCTGGCCTCAGTTACTAGCACGTGGCCGCGAGTGGCCGCTGGGCTGTCGGGAGTCAAAGCTGAGGACCCTGATCCCAGCTGGGCGGGGGGGGTGTCAGCCAGTGCCAGTGGTGGTGACTAGGCCCCGGGGGGACGTGCGTGGGAATTGCAGCATCTGGGTTGGAATCGAGCAGGAGGGACCCCCCCCATTCCTGCGAACCCCTGAGCATGGGGAGGCTCCTCCCTGCCACCACCTGCGAACTCGGGCAGGGAGCTCACTGGCTCCGTCGCTTAACACTGCAGCGCCCACGGCCTTGTGCCGGACGCAGAGCTCCTCCGTGTCGCTTATAACTCTCCTAACACGGAGCCTGCAGAGGAGCCCAGGGCCCTGGCCCCATTTGCCACTGCAGAAGCCGAGCTCAGAGAGGTTAATTCAAAGCCCAGGCTCCCCTCGCCCCTCCTCTGCTCTGTCCTCCCTTCCAGCCCGTTGGCCCCGGGCTGCATTCGCAGGAGCTCGGAGGCTCTCGACCTCTGCCTGCCCGGGAGGCCCCACCCGAGGTGGTCCTTTCCCACTTCCCCTGGGGAAACCCTCAAGGATGGCCCCTTTGCGGCCTCTCCCCTTTTACACCCAAGGGACAGCCATCACCCCGAGGAGCTGGGCACAGCCCGGTAACTGAGCGGCCATGTGCTGCAGCTTTTTTTACAGGTTCCCGAGTGGGAGTTTCCTTTAATTAAGCGCTGGGAGGGCGTGTCCTTAAGCAAACACAGTATTTATTAAGCCTCCGATGAATCGTTTTTAAGCCTCACTGTCATCAGCATCAGCTTTGTCTGCTCACTAAGTGGCCTCTTGTCCTTGGCCGTTGACAGGTGGTTCGTGTTTGACACTGAAACTACGGACCTGGTCACCGTCCACACGGACGGGAACGAACAGCTCTCAGTGATGCGCTACTCTCCAGGTAGGAGCGAGCCCGCAGCCGGCCGTGGGGAAGGGCCCAGGGCCCAAGGGAATAGGGGCTGTCCACAGCACCAGTGTGGCGTCCGGGCCTCTCCCCTCTCCTGGTCACTCCCCCGTGCGCGTTCAACTTTTCTGATGGAAAATTTCAAGCACGACAAAATTAGCAGAGCCAAATGCAGCCCCGCGTGTCCATCACCAGCTGCAGGAATGCTCAACTCAGCTCCGGGCTCACGTGCTCCGGGTTATTTTGAAGCAGCTCCCTCGCCGCTTGGGCTCTCATCTGGTGACATCACTGCACGTGTCTCAAGAAAGATGAGCACTTTTTTAACAGCATTAGTCAGGCTAATTTATATGCAATAATATAAACTCATTATAAATGAGTCAATTTATGGTGTGGATTAGAGATGTACAGCCATCATCATATTCTAGCTTTGGGACTTTTCCATCACCTCCCCCCCAAAAGTCCTCTCTCTGCCTGCCAGAATGCATCTCCACTCCTACCCCAGCCCTTGGCAACCCTTGATCTGTTCTGTCTCAAAATTGCCTTTTCTGGCTATCAGTGGAATCTGTAGCCTATTATGTCTGACTTCTTTTACTTAGAATAATGTTCTTGAGATTGTGTCATTGTGCCTGTGTTAGTAGTTTATTCATTTTTCACTACTGGATAGTATTCCATTTTATGGACATACCGTATTTGTCTGTCTATTCATTAGGTAATAGACGCTGGATTGTTTCTGGCATTTGACAGTTTGAATCATGCTGCAGTGAATATATATCCTTTTGAAGACATTTGTTTCAATTTCCTTTGGGTAAATTGCTAGGAATTGGTAGATTGTATGGTAAATTTGTTTTATGAAACTACCAAACTGCTCTCCAGAGTGACTGTACTATTTTTACATTCTTATCAGTGACGTGTGAGGGTTTTTCACCAACTCTAGTTGTTATCTTTTCTATTACAGTCATTTTAACAGGTGTAGTGTATCTCATTGTGGTTTTGACTTGGCATTTCCCTGATAACCATCAGAGATGCCAAGCATCTTTTCATATGCTTTTTAGTTATTCCTTTATCTTCTTCACAAGATATCTCTTTAAGTTTTTTCCCATTTTTTAATTGTATTGTTTGTCTTACTATTGAGTTGTAATAACTCTTTATATATTCTATACATAAATTCCTTATCAGACATATGATTTGCAAATATTTTCTCCCAGTGTATGGTTTAACTTTTCATTTTCTTAGCATGGTCTTTTAAGTGCAAGATTTTAATTTTGAGGTGGTCCAGTTTGTCACTGTTTTCTTGATGTCAAAGCCAAGGTTATGAATAGTCTCTCCTATGCTTTCTTTAAAAAGGTTATTTTAATAGGGTGTCACCCCTTACATTTAGGTCTGTGATCCATTGGGAGTTGATTCTTGTGTGTGGTCAAAGGTGAGAGTCGAAGTTTATTAGTTCTGCATGTCAATATCCATGTTGAAAAGGTGTCTTGCCCTATTAGACGACCTCATTAGTGTTTTCATCAAAGGTCAATTGACAGTAAATATCAAAGCTCATTTCAGGACTCTACATTCTGTCCCGTTCACCTACCTTTATTCTGGTGCTATGCCTCACAGTCTGGCTTATCTTGAGTCTAGAGTAAGTTTTGAGACTGTTGTTCTTTTTCCTTGGTATTGGCTACCTCAGGTCCTTACCATTTTAATGTAAATTTTAGAGTCAACTTGTCAACTTCTAATTTGAGAACCCTACCAGAATTTTAATAATATTCATGTTGAACTTGTAGATTAAAATGGGGAGAATTGCTAGCTTGACAAAATTGAGTCTTCTAATCCTTGAATATAGATTGTCTATCCATTACTTATAATCAGTAGAGATGTAGCAGTACCTCTTTTTTTTTAATACCTCAAGCTTTAATTTTTCTCAGCAATGTTTTATAGTTTTTAGTGCCCTTCCTTTGCTAAGTTATTTATAAGTTGCTTTTTAATTCCATTATGAATGGATAATTTTCTTCTTTTTTTCTAGAATGTTAATGTGTTGATAGATAAATAAAATAAAACTTATTTTGCACAAGGATTTTATATCCTGTGACCTTTCTTTTTTTTTTAATTAGTTTTAGGGACGTGTGTGTGTGTCTGTAATCCTTAGGATTTTCTTCATGTGAATCATGTCATGTCCAAATAAATACAGCTTTGCTCCTTCTTTTCCAATCCAGATGCCTTTAATTATTTTTTTTTCTTGTTACATTAGCTACAACCTGCAATATAGTATTGAACAGAAGTGGCAAGATTGGCAAGTCCTCTCCTTGGTCCTGGTCTTAGGAGGAAAAGCAAATCTCACATCCGCTTTGCCTCGATGGGGATGTTGCCTTCTGTTCCCAGATTGTTAGGATTTTTATTCTGAATGGGCATTGGGGTTTGTCAGATGCATTTTCTGCATCTACTTGATGTCATTGTGTGGTTTTTATCCTTTATTTTACTATATTTACATATTTATATTACTGTATTTTACATAATATGATATATTATGTTAATTTTCAGATAGTAAACCAATTTTTCATTCCGCGGGTAAATCTCTCTTGGTAGTTTATAACCCTTCTTATATATTGCTGGATTCCATTTGTTAATATTCTGTTAAGGATTTTTGCATCCATATTCATGAGGGATATTGTCTGTAATTTGCTTGTCTCATGATGGTTTTATTTAGGACAACACTACTGATCTTTAGATTTAGAAGCATCTTTTTTTTGGTTTATCTTCTGAAAGAATTTGTGAAAGATCAGTATTCTTTATTAAATGTTTGATAGAATTCATGGAAACTTTTTGGGCTTTTCAAGTTGGGGTACAGGCCAGAGGTGTGGGGCGGCGAGAAGGTTCACCAGAGACAGAGCGGGGAACAGAACAGGCAGATCAGAAATACACTGCTGAGGGGAGCAGCGGGCAAGGCAGGAGAGGTCTGCTGCACCATGTGGGATTCTCCCCGGCTGGGCTTCAAACTCGCGTCGCCGCTGCCCACAGCTCCACAGCACAGCGCTTAACCGCTGCACCACCGGGGAGGCCCTCATTGAGACTTGTTTTGTGACATATCCTATGGTCCTTCCTGGAGAACATTCCATGTACACTTGAGAAGCATGTGTATTCTGCCACCTTGGGTAAAGTGTTATACATATGTCAAAACAGTAGGACAAGTTGATTGGTGATATTGTTCAAAATTCAATGATAGTGTCATTCAATTCATCGTATCCTTGCTAATTTTCCAATTGTCCTATCAGTTGTTGAGAGTGAGATATTGAAATCTCCAACAGTTGTTATTGAATTGTTGATTTCTCTTTTTGACTGTCCCAGTTTTTGCTTTGTGTGTCTTGAGTACCTGAATGGACAGACGTTGTGTTCAAGCACCTTGAGCCAGTGAAGCTTCATCCTGGGTGTTGTGTGCAAGCTGAAGAGTGTACTCAAAGTTAAGGCACTTCCAAGTCTGCCCTGGCTTTGACTTTCCTCTGGCCCTTCTGCATTTCTCTGAGTGAAACCTCAGTTTAACTAGCAGTGTCTGGGTATAAAGAATCCTCTCTTGCCTCCACTGTGCACACACACAGCCTCCCATCAACCGGAAATTTGCTCGCTCCGACCACAACCACTGCTTTAGACTAGCAGGGCCATCAACCCTCCCCGCTCAACTTCCCTGGAGATTGTCACTTCCACTGACAGTGTCGCCAGGACTTCATGTTGAGTGGGATGCATTTGATCATGACGGCAAAACTGCTGAGGCTCACATCCCGCTCTCCCCTGCAGAACCTCTGTCCCAGCTGATCTGGAGGGAGGGCACAAGAGCAGCCCCAATTAAGAACATCACAGGCTTATTTCCACCTGAAATTCAGCAGTTTTTCAAGCATAAACAGTTCTCAAGACAGTTTTTGTCTTGACCAACTTCCAGAGTGCTGAGATGGTTGGCTTTGCCAGCTTTTAAAGCTTTAGAATTCCTTTATAGGGAGAGGATTTGCCAGCCATCTCAGTTGCCTACAGCTGAAAGTGCCGCCCACCTTGTGTATCACATAGCTACAATATCACTGTCCCCTCCCCAGCCTAAATTAACATTAACATCTTAATATCAGCAGTATTCAAATTTTCAATTGACTCTTTTTTTTAACAATTGAAATCAGGATCCATAAAAAGGTTCACACATGGTAACAGGTACATCTCATACATCTCTGAGCCCATACATGCTGCACACCCCTCTCCCAAAGAAGAAGCTGACTCATTTTTCCCAGAACATTCTCCTCACTATGGATTTGGCTGAGTACATCCTGATGTTACTTGGCATGTTCCTCTGTCCACTGTACTTCCTGTAAAGTGAGTTTTAGATCTAGAGACTCTTCAGGATCTGTGTATTGGTATATTCTTCCTATAGGACACATATCATGTCTGTCTGTCTTGCTTTTTACCTTCTAGGGACTGTTGATGCCCAATGCACATATTCATAGGGGATGCAACTGATTGATTTTCCTTAATTTTCCTTCTTTTATCAGATTAAGTACTTCTAGAAAGAAAAATTTCCCTTCACGTACTATTTTCTACCCGGGTAGTATTTATTTTGTTACCCAGTAGTATGGTAGAGTTCATATATAAAAGTCAAGATAAATGCTTGATTTATTTCGCTTTATTTGCTGATTTGCAAGATAATGGGTTTATTCACTGCACCCTTTACCAGCAATCAGTTGGGGAGGGGAGAAGGGAGGTTGGCACCATTATGAATTTAAATATATTTGCTGTGTTGCAGTCTATGAGAGTCACAGCAGGTGGAACTGCGCAGCCATCATTGGCCCGGGGAGCTCCTTCAGGTTGACTCCTGAGTCCTTTGAGAGTGTGTCTGCCAGCAGTGCTCCTCCTGCAAGGCAGGGGTTATTTCTAAGCCTGATCGTTGTACACTGTGTTTTAGGAAATACTCTTTTTCTGTGATACACAGGACAGTTGACTCAGTGAGTGCTCCTGGAGGTAGCGGTTTTGGCCCTTGAAAGCGTGTGGCCAAGACCGAGCTGCTGCCCCGTAGGAATCTGCTGTTTTATAGGCTGTTCCACGGTCCCCTGTGCCTCACGCAGGGCTGTGTTCGTGATCTCAAGCGGTAGCCTTGGAGAAGGCGCACCCCTTTGGGATGCTTTTTCCTTGTGCCTGAGCACTCTAAATGGACACCTGCACAAGCACCCCCAGAACCTTCCTCCTCGTCGAGAAAGCGTCCTCCACTCAGGAAGCCTTTTGCTCTTGACATTCAGTACTGCAGTTCTGCTTTCAATTCCAGTGTTCTGCATCCTCTTATGTGTTTGTCATTATTTCCTTAGTTATTTTGAACCTCTGCTACTCATCAAGAGGCCACATCTGCAGCCTCTTTTCCTAGAAAGTCCTCACTTATCTATCAGCTCCTGCTAACATGAGAGTGTCCCTTTGGGAGTCTACTCCAATTCCTTGTTAGTTTTACTAATGACCATTCCCTGGAGACCCGAGAGCTCTTTTTACCTACAATCCTGCCCCTTGGGCTTTACAGTCATTATTGGAGACTGTGCTTCAAAGGTGTTAACTCTGGGCTAAACTGGGCTGCCCGCGTTTGAATCCAGCACTCACCCTTCTTTAGCCAGGTGACCCTTGACAAAGCAGAAAGCAGTTTTTTGTGAAGCTCGACTGAAAGGGGTGTGACTGTGCTCTTTGAAGAGTGGTACATGGTGCGGTGTCATTCGTCATGCGATGTCATCATCAGCAGTGGCAGTGATGGTGGCTCCACACCCTCCGAGACCCATAGTGGCAGACTCTGTTTTGTTCACTGTATGCCTAGCACTGAGCATGGGGTCTCATAGAGACTAGATGCTCAGTCAGTATTATTTGCATGAATGCAAACTATACAATGCAGCTGACTAGTTGCCCTGCAGAATGTGATCAAGAGTAAGAGTCTTCTGGTTCAGACAAGATTGTTCTGGTGCATGAGCTCTACCTCTGTAGATGACTGACTTCTTTTTTGGTTAAGTATTTACAGATTTTATATTTCTTTAAAGCATCGGATATCAGAACACAGACTGATGGTGACCTGGAGTTCCAGGAACCTGCTGCCAACCCCAGCCCAGATGTGTAGGCTGGGTTACGCTAAGCTGGGTTACGCTAAGCTGGGTTACGCTAAGCTGGGTTATGCTGAGTAGAGGGTGTCACTCCCTCAGTATCAGGAAAGTTCTGGACAGTGTGCTAGCTGCTGGAGGAAAAGCCTAGTGGTTGTTGAGCTTTGTGGGTGATGCTGACCCTCCAGAATGCTGGGGAGGACCAATGAACCACTGCTGCCAGGCCCCCCTGACCACAGGCAAATGCTGCCTTTGAACTTCGTGACATAAGTGGACATTGACCCATTGCCACAGCCAGATGTGTGGAATTGAGCTTCAGGATAAAATAGGGCTGCTTTGTAAATCCTCTTCAAGGGTACTGCTAAGTGTGCAGGTGGCTGAGGGCTGAGCAGTTACATCATCATGTTAAGCTGCTGACTGAATTTCTTGACTACAGGGCACCAATGGGATGTCCAGTGTTGGTTGCTAATCTATTTCTTGCCTCTGGTGGTAGAAGAAGGTTCAGAAAGTTCCAGAATCACTGGTACCTGATGGGAATCAAACAGTGAAGGAAGGAGGGCCTTGGGCATGTGTTTGAATCACCCAGAGTGGGTGGGGAGATTCTTTGATACCCTGAGAACTGAAAATCGGAGAATTTATATGGATCATCTAATAACTATTTCAGTCACATTTTATTAAATGTTCTTCATTTACGAGATATTTTGATCTTCTGATAAGAAGCTAACATCATATGACGTTTTCCTGAAACTATAGTCAAGTGTGTTTTGAAAGGTGGGGTGTTTCTGCTTTCATTAGAGTGAACCAGAACCTGACGCTCACTTGCATCACTTCCAGCTTCAAATCCTACCTCTGCTGCCTGGGTATTAGACCCACTATGATCCCACAGTGCACTAGCCACACTCTGCACACGCCCCCAGGATCCCCACCACCTGAATTCCACCACACCCTGTACTGTTCCCAATACAAAAGCAACAGACTTCTCTCGAGCCCAAATCACAGTGCCCCGTGTGACAAGCAGGGTGGACACACAATAGCCAGAGACCCTTCCACCCGGAGCACCAACTTTCATCCCCTCACTTCACACAGCCCACATCAGCTGTGCTACTCTCTTAGCTGTGCCACCTTAGGCAAGAGATTGAATGTCAGTTTCTTCATCTAAGCAGCAGAAAAGTTATACCCTCAAAGGGAGCACTGTTGACCTTGGTTAAGATATGTGTGAAGGCAGCCAACGAAACTGGCTGTAGTCTTGTTTTTCACCTCTGGGTAACTGGACTCTCACTTTCTGTCTTTACAAGTTCTCCAGCTGATTTTTCTTTTGGATCAAACACCAGCTTTTTGTGGAATAAGTTTAGGAATTTTATATTCTCTGAGAGAGCTTATGGACTTTATCAGGGAAAAGGGGGATTGTTTACAAAAAGAAAAACTGCTGCTGGTCTTAAGAAATAGGCAGTACTTGGGTTAGCATATTGACTAAAACTGGTTGGTTTTTATATATCAGGTAGACAGTTGGTTATATGTGTTTACAAGTGAATGTAGATAAAAGAGCCATGGATTCAAAGGCAAATCTGGACAAACGGAAGAAAGAATCAACAAACTTGAAGACGAAAGAATGGATATTATCAAGTCTGAGAAACAGAAAGAAAAGGATTCAGGGAAAGTAAACAAGCCTAAGGGAGCTGTGGAGCACCATTAAACAAACCAGGATGTGTACCATGGGGCTCTCAGGATGAAGAAGAGCAAGGAAAGGACAGAGAGAACAATTGAAGAAATAATGACTGAAAATTGCAAGTTTGATGAAAGATATGATTATAAACATCCAAGAAGCTCAAGGAACTCTAAGTGAGATGAACTCAGAGACCCACACTGAGACATATTATAATCAAGCTTGCAAAAGACAGAAACAAAAGAGAATCTTGAAAGCAAAAGAGAAGAGAAGCAAATCATCACTTACAAAGGATCCTCAATAAGAAAGATTTCCCGTCAGAAATCTTTGAAGCCATAAGACAATAAGTTGATATATTCAGAGTGCTAGAAGAAAAAAAATGTCAACCAAGAATCCTATTTCCAACAAAACTCTCCTTCAACAATGTGTCTTTTTAAAAGATGACTTTGGAAGTGAGATAGGATTCACTCCAAAGCAAATTTTTCTCTTTGAAATAATTAACCTGCTAATAATTCTAAGTTGATGATGACAATTTGTGTTAATGCTTGTAATTGTAAAATGTTTATTTTTAACAACTGAAATGCCACCTGTCATGTTTTTCTAGATGGGAATTTCTTGGCCATCGGCTCCCACGACAACTGCATCTATATCTACGCAGTCAGTGACAATGGCAGAAAGTATGCTCGGGTTGGCAAATGCTCGGTAAGCACACGTCACCTTCTCCCGTGCTGTGAGCTGTCGCTCAAGTCCATGAGTGTAGCGTTAGTCAGGAGTTTATAAATCAAGTGAAACTCTGCCATGTGTTTCCCTTCCAGGGTCATTCCAGCTTCATTACTCACCTGGACTGGTCTGTAAACTCACAATTCCTCGTGTCAAATTCCGGAGACTATGAAATCCTTTACTGTGAGTAGCTCCCAGGAGTTGTCTGGGTTCCGATCACATAGAACATTCACTCAGAGACCAAGAGGGGGCCTCCTACCAGAACCTACTTCCTTTCCTCCTCTGTGAAAAAGAGGGGTTGGACCAAACAACCTCCCAAGTCCTTCCCAAGACTGAGTTACTTAGGGTTCCAACAAGCCATGAGCCCGAGGAAGCAAAGGCCAGGCCCTACAGAGAGAGGCTGGAATGGGCGGGTGTGGCAAGAAAGAGTCATCACAGTGAGGGACATCCTGTGTTGAGAGACATCTGACATCCATGCAGCCAGAAACCACACAGGCTCTCCCCTGGGGGAATAGCAGGCTGGGAGCCCCTCTTCTCTCCCAGCAACTCCCTGGCCAGTCACTGTGCCCAGAAAGACCCAGGAACAATGAGGATGATAAAGAGCGGCGACCCTTAGCGCACCCCACCAGCCATGTGCTGGTTCCTTAGACTTTGGCCAAGCTCCTTCTGGTGCCCAACTTGGGGCTGAACACAGGGATTGGGAGCAAGAGGCCACACTTTTACCCACATTTTCACATATGATCTGCAACAATTTCAAGCTTATCCCATTTTATAGACAAGGAAATCTGGGCTCATAGGTACTGAGAGCCAGGGCAGGGAGGTGGACACCTACTTGAGTGAGGGCCATGCAGGGCTGCTGGAGGAAAGGGGGAGATGGCATGTTCCAGAACCTCCCTACAGTCTTCAAGGTCCTCCCCACCTGAAGCAGAGGGATGGCTTTTAGGGCCAGCTCCTGGGTCTAGAATCTTCTCAGTCACAGTCTCCTACTCCATTTGGGGAGCTGGCAGATCACCTGGGAGACCAGAGGTCCTTGGTGTGACTGGTTTCCATGAACTTCCATCCCTAACTGGGAGCTGAAGGGATTGGGGTGTGTGTGTGTGTGTTCCAGCTGGGGAAGCTGGGGAGCTTAGCAGCTGGGACAGAGATGCAGTCAGAGGCTCCAGGGTCCCCTCCCAGCGCTCTGTAGGTGGCCGGCCTAGCTGTGAAGGCTCCCAAGTCACAGTCATAAACTAAACACAGACCTTGGCTTTCCCAGGGGTCCCCTCAGCTTGTAAGCAAGTCGTAAGCGTGGAAACCACAAGAGACATTGAGTGGGCCACATACACCTGCACTTTGGGTTTCCACGTCTTCGGTAAGTCACTTACTGGCACTTTAGGCTATTTCTCTAATGGTTAGGGAACCTCAGAGTCACCAGTTTTGTCAAACTGCTCTGCTGCTGTGGGGACCCCCCCAAAGCACTCTCCCTGCAGCGACCTGGAGAGGGCAAGGCCTGCCCCCCCTGCACCCCAAGTAACACCAGAAAGTGGACTTAACCCTTTCCTATTGAGCAACACGGATCCTGAGATAATTCTCTAGAATCTTCCCACAAAGGGTCGTGTCAGACGTCCCAGGGGGTCAGCTCTCAAACAACTTACAGCAGACCCCCACTTTGGGACCAGCCCACTCTATGATCATTCTTACAATATGTCCATCCCATAAAAATGTCAATCACTTGACAATTTATATGTCCACCAGTTGGCACAAGCCTGACCAGGTGGGGCTGCCCTGGAAGGGCTGTGGGCACCCCCACTTCAGGAATGGTCGCCTGAGACTCTTTTCTCTCCTGGGTCCACGGGTTTTCTTAGCATAGAATGTTTTGGGTTTTATTCCTTATGTATCCTTTTGCAACAAGTGGTGGTCGTTGAGTTGCGTAAAAATATTATGCTGAATTGTAACCCTGGGTCCTAAGCCCTTAATTAGAAAGAAGATTTTGACTAAATTGACATAAAATACTTAAAAAAAAAAAGCACAATGATGGTGGAAAAGTTGGTGAATTGCCACTCCGTTAGCAAACTCTAAGTGATTTTGAGAAAACCTTTCCCAATTTAAGTTACTTATTTTTTATTTTATCCTTTTAATGTCAATAAAAAATGAAATTCTCACAGTCTTTTTGTTATTTTATCGTGTAAATCACAGTCAGGCATGAACTGTGCTGAACTTTTCAAATTATGACATTTTTAGAACAAATTACATGATGTCGATATATTTTTGTACATTGTACTGTCCTTTAAAATCTTTCATCAAATCCCACCAAAGATCATCAGTCACATTACATGCCATGATTAGCTTTCTACAGCAACTTTGCTTTCCGCACACAAATCAGGGTCAACGAAATAAAAAATAAAACTGTGTGCAAGGCGAAGAATCTCCAAACTTTAGCCCCAGGCTTTTTCCACTTAATTAGCTGCAAAGAATGAGTGATGTAGAAGCCACACCGGAAATGCACTACAGTGTGCAAGGGACTCATCTTAGAGATCTGAATTTTATCAGACCCATGAACAAGGCTTTAAAAAGCCGTCACCATGTAAAATAGCACCCGCCAGGACCTTCACACTTTACCTTCCTCAAAAGTTGACTCGGTTCAGCTTGCTTCATTTTTGGGAGCCTCATCAAAATTCTCCACAGAATCTGGAACTTTATCCTCATCCTCCTGTCCAGTCACAAGCGACGCTTTTCCCTCCCCAGGGGATTTGGCAGAGCGGCAGCCAGTCTCCTGAACTGGCCGGGCTGCCCACATAGCCTGGGGGGAGGCTGGGTGCCACGTCTGCCAGTGCTCCGTCGGCGTGGCCTGGACTGGGGAAGGTGTCAGCTGACAGAGGAAGGTGTCACCCTCCTTCAGGGTGTCAGTGGGGCGCTGGCTCGGCCTGTGAGCCCTCAGCTCTTCAGTACCAGAGATGCTTCTGTGAGGAGAGCTGGGGTTTTTACCATCTGCGGCAGCTGCCTGAGAGCCTCCCTCTCTCTGCAAGCGGCTCCTCTCCCGCCAATGTGCACACGTGCCTGCAGCTTGGCAAGTTTCTCCTGGCTTATGATGGCTTCTTTCATCTCGTTGGAGAAGAAAGGGGGCCTCGCGGGGAACTAGGGTTCCCACTTAGGGGATCTGGGAAAGACCAGCTGAGGTTAGGCGCACACACGCGGTGCCTACAAGTTTACTATGGGATCAATATTATGCTATTTTCACTCTCCGATAGCATCTGAAGAGCGGATTAGTATCATAAAACAGAGGTCTACGGCAGTTATGTTAGAGTTATTACACCTTTTTTGGTTCCTAAACTAAATATTTCACGTCAAAGTTCAGATTTGGAGCAGGTTCATAAATAATCACAAATAAATTGCCACAATTTAGTAGGAAAAAAAACAAAAAAGGTAGTATTTATTATCTCTTTACATAAGACCCTATGTCAGTAAGTCAGCTGGAATTTCACAAATCTTTTTGGAGCTGATTTACACCAGAACTGCCATTGGAGAAAATGATGTGTATCCAGTTCCCTTGTATCCGAAGTTACTAGAATCAAAAGGTTTCCTGGGCACCTTTCCCCAGACTGTGCTCCAGGCCCACAACAGGCAGATCCCACACCTGCTGGGTACCAGCAGGCAAGCAGCAGCCACAAGGAGCTGACACCAACGGCACACACAGATGCAGGATTAAAAAGTCCTTTGGAGAGACTCTAATATGTAAAGAGTTACCCCAAATAAAGAACAGGAAATTACAGGCTTGAATACTGGTTAATTTACAATCAGATGCTTTGGAGATACTGGAATGCAGGGTTAAAAAGTCCTTTGGAGAGACACTCATACGTAAAGAGTTACCCCAAATAAAGAACAGGAAACTACAGGCTTGAATACTAGTCAATTTCTCTCCGCCTTGGCTCCCTCTGCTCCAGCCCTGCTGAGCCAATACCAGTGACCAGATGCTTTGGAGATACTGGAATGCAGGGTTAAAAAGTCCTTTGGAGAGATGCTCATATGTAAAGAGTTACCCCAAATAAAGAACAGGAAACTACAGGCTTGAGTACTAGTCAGTTTACAATCAGATGCCACTGATTGCACACAGAAGCCACTGTGTCCAGTCCCAGGGTTTCTGGTTCTCTCTCTGCTGTAGTATCAAGAAGGAGCCTCAAAAAAGGTGGGCAGCCAGAGAGCCTATCTTTGTTACTCTTATGCATCAAAGGTTTCCTGGGACTTCCTGGAGTGATGCTCCAAGGAGAGGCTGGAACCAGGACAAAGCCTTCCTCTAGTTCTGGCTTCAAAAGCCCCAGATTTAAGGCAATTTTATTTTCCCAAGAGCTCGGCCACCCATCCATGTGGTGTGGCCCCTGCTTCAGGCACTTCCAGTGCTCTGTTCATGTATTTGTTTTAGGAGTGTGGCCAGAAGGCTCAGATGGAACCGACATCAATGCCGTCTGCCGGGCCCACGAGAAAAGACTCCTGTCGACCGGCGACGACTTCGGCAAAGTGCACCTCTTCTCCTACCCCTGCTCGCAGTTCCGGGTAAGGGACTTGTCGTCCTCACTGGTCTCGCCCATCGTGGGGTGCACCCTGCCAGCCTGACCTGGCTGTTTGCTAATTGCCTCGAAACGTCCTGGGGGTAAATGCCCGCCCTCATCACCCAGACACTACCCTGGGACCCCACTGCTCTGCAGAGAAAGCCCTGACCCCTTGGGGCCTACCGACGAGCCCGGGACCTGCTTCGTCTCCCTCTAGCTTTTCGGCATCCCCTCTCCGCCTTGGCTCCCTCTGCTCCAGCCCTGCTGAGCCAATACCAGAGGCCAGCACGACCTTCCTCGCCCTTCCAGAGCCTGGTCCTCCTTCCCCAAGGAGCACCCACCCCATCCTCACCCTCCAGCATGGGTTAGCCCCCTGCAATGCCCCCTGGGTGCCCTCTGGTAGTGACAGACCCAGCCCAGGGTGATCATTTTCACTGTGTCTGCCCCCCACCAGACCAGGATCCTCGAGGTGAGGGAGGCAGGCCGCGGGGGCTGGCTTCTGTGTCCCTTCTGTGTCTGGGCAAGAGCCGGTGCAGAATTCCAGCCCTTTCCAGCCTTCAGCTCCCCTGTCATCTCCCCAGGCCCCCAGCCACGTCTACGGTGGACACAGCAGTCACGTCACCAGTGTCGATTTCCTCTGTGACGACAGCCACCTCATCTCCACGGGCGGCAAAGACACGAGCATCATGCAGTGGCGGGTCATTTAGTCCCGGACAAGAACCCTGGAGCAGAACAGGCTGCGGACGGCACCGGCTGCTGGCCGCTCGCTGTCACTGTGATTTCGGTCTTGTTCGAAAGTTCTTACAAACCTCAGGAAAACTCTGCCCCCTACCGGTTACCTTAGCTTAGTGCGTCCGTGGGCGGCCCACAGGTGGGCCCGGCTGCGTTCCCTCGGGGGGGACAATCCATAAAACACATTTCATAGAAAAAAGACGCCAAGGTTTACATTACAGTGACATCAACAGAAGTAACTGGTATGTCCTTAGTAACTTTTCTACGAACCCTTCAAAAACGGCCACAGAATGCCTTTAAAATGCTGCGCACCGCCGGCTGAGTCCGGTGTTCTGGCCGCGATGAGATACAAACTGTGATCGCGGGGAGCTGCCCAGGGGGACAGGGGGGCGGAGAGGGGCGCCGCCGGGCTTCCCCGGGGGCGTGTGCGCGCTCGAGAGATTTCCTACATGCCTCCCTCTGGGCTGGAGGGGAGGAGGCCTCTGTTGCCCCCTGGGTGAAGCCGAGTCTTCTCCGCATTATCTGAAGCATTGCAGCGGTGTAGACAGGCCCCTCAGAGTTTCAGCTGGCGGGGCCCCTCACCCCTGGCGGCCAGCGCTTCCCCTGCACGCGGTGCGCCCCTCCGTCCCAGTCCGCGCGCCCTGGGGTGGAGACGCGGCACCTCCTGTGTATATGAATTGGCATGAGACGGTGTTGTACTTGTATAGGATTTAGCGACTCATAATAAACACGTCAGGCTAGGCTTCGCTCTTTTATGCTCTTGGACACTGTAATTTTGTATTTTAAGACCAAGTAGACCAAGTCAAAAAGATCTCTCTGAAGTGTACCACACACCTGCAGCCCGGAGGTGTCCGGAGGGCGCCCGGGCTCCGCTGGGGACCGCGACCGCCCGAGGGCCGGTCACTCCCCGGGCCCCCCTCGCTGGGGTGGCGGATTGGAAGTGTTTACATGGGGGTGCATCTCAGACCTTACAGCAGAAGAGTGATGGACAGACTTAAAAACAAAGATGGAGATTCCCTTGTTCCAGGCAAGAAGCCGCCTCGGCGCCTGACCCACGCCTGGCTGGTGGGGCGGCAACTGCGCGCGGCCGAGCCCAGCCGGGGGGCCCAGCGGGGGGGGCCAGGCTCCAGCCCAGTGTGTATTAAAGACGCATCTGTTTGTATGTATCCTTATCAAATATATTCTATAATGAAATGAAGCCTCAAAAGTGGATTTCTTATTGACCTATAATCATGAAAGTATATGAATTAAAATATTTAAAATTAGCTACGATTCACACTAGATTCTGTTTCCTATTCAGGTTTCTCTTTCCTCCCCGGGGTCATTTGCAAGGGGGACTGTCGTTTGCGTTTGGTGGACTAGAAAACAAGGATTCCACTTAGTTACCATCCCTGTTGTTGGTTTACTTGGTTATGTAAATACTGGCAAGATTGCAGGAATAATCAGATCAGGGAAGGGAGGGGGCCATCATTGACTGATAAATCTGCTGCTTCTATATATCCTATCATATATATATAGAACCTGTGAATTAGGTTATAATATAGAAGTATTGACTATTATAAATAATCTATTTAAACAGCACACAAACTGCAGGTTACGTGGATAAACTCACTGCGTGAGTTTTCACACGTGCCTGCACTGTAAATGAAATTCTTTCCAGAGCCAGGATCAACCTGGCAGGTGTTTGCTGTTTGCTCACCCCAGCCGGGTGTGCTGAGGCCCCCCACCCCCCCCCCACCCCCTCTCAGGCAGACAAGCCTAGGACCCTCAGGAGTCTGCTCAGCAAGAGGCCCCAGAGAAGGGTCAAATGGCAACCCCAAGGTCAGGCCTCTTCACCCAGCGGCCTGAGGGCACCTGAGCCCTTGGCCTGCCGCAGAGAATGCCGGGAAGGGCTGTTACTGAAATCTGACCCAGATGATACTACTCGGACTTGGGTACAAGCAGTAGCGGAGGGGAGAAGGGCTGGCCTGAGAGGTTTCAGGTCATGTCAGCAGGCCTGGGGGCATGGACGTGAGCAGGCCCGGTTCCTGGTGCTCCCTGGCGGGACACAGGTGCTGCCAGCTTCAGAGGCCGCTGAGCAGGCGGGGCCAGGGAGAAGAGGGAAGGGTCCTCTTGCACCTCCAAGGGCAAGTGTAGGTCAGAACAGAAACTGGCCGCAGGTGCCGGCCGCGCCTCAGCCGGGAGGTGGGCAACAGAGACAGGGAGGGGTGCAGGTTGCAGGGAGCTAAGAAAGACCTGAAGGAGAGGGTCCTGCCCCCTCTAGATGGGGAGGGCTCTGGAATCAGGGCAGGTGGAGGAGCAGGACTGCCAGAGCGGGGAGGAAGCCAGGAGGGGGCCAGGCAAGGCAGAGAACAGACCCCCGTGAGGGCTTGGGGGAGGGTCTGTAGCAGGCCTTGGGCTGGCTAGAGCCACAGCAGGTGGGCTTGTCACCGGCTTCCTAGCACTCCAGGTGCTGGGTGGGAGGTGCAGTGTGGTAGGGAGGGCCCCCCAAGTGAGAAAGATTGGGGATCCATGGGGGCAGGTGTGGCGACGTGGGGGGCTTCCAGGGGCAGCTGGAATTGGGTGGAGTGGAGAGAACAGGACTTGGGGAGACTGACCTCTGACTTCCCGTTTTGGGGGGGGGGCACCCCACAGTGGGGATAAGGCTGCGAAGCCCTCACGTATCTTCCCCAGCCCCATGTTTTCCATAATTATTACTGACTCCCAGCAGTTTCCGTGTCACTGTTTGGCCCTTTTTTCCTGTGACTTGGGAACAGGCTACCGCCCTGGCGACTTTGAGGTCGAAGAACACACGGAGCGGCAATGCGCCGAGGCCGCCTGAAGGGGGCGCCGTCTGATCCACAACGCGGGCTGCAGTTTTTGTGGAAATGAGCTGAGAAATTTGTGCTTCTTGCGAGGTGGAAACTGCTTCCAGGCAGCTTCTTGCTGATTCTTTCAACTGTATGTATATGTCAAGTGTACACAAAATCAGGGAGAACCTTTCATGCAGCTTCAAACATCACTGACATTTAGAAAATCTCATTTCCAGCTTCTGATGGTTTTGTCGGTTGCTGGCTGGCTGGCTGGCTGGTTGTTGGGGGGGAGAGGTAGCAGGGGTATTTTAAAAGCAAGGCCAAGCCACCCCGTCATGTCGCCTTTGAACACTGGTGACGCCCCCAGAAGACATCTTATGTCGCCCTCAAGACATCGCCGCAGCTGAGTGCTTCCCGGAGCCCCCTCACTATCATGGCCTGTGCCGGTCTTTTTTCCGGTTTCTGGGGTTGCCACACAAGCGCCAGGCTGGCACCCTCCACAAGAGAATGGGGTGGGGGCTTGCGCCGGCGGCCTAGCTCAGGACCCTTTCCCGGAACGGACCGTGCCTGTGCCGGAGGCAGTAGGCCCCCCAGCCCCGCAGCCTCCCAGCCCCCCAGGCCCGCAGCCCCCTCACTCTCGGCCTCAGCCCCTGGGAAACCCCCCTCAGGTGTCCCAGCCCCGATGCCTCCCACCTGGGCAGGGGGTGGGGCCAGACCCCAGCAGCCTGGGCAACCTCTGCGCCCTCTGGGAGGAGCCTCGTTCAGAGTAAGCTCCCTGGCAGCTCCCAACCTTCTCCCACTCCAACTTTTCAGCGGCTATAGGACACAAATTTGGTTATTTAGATTTAGAACAAAAGAGGCAGCGCAGCGCGGATCAGATGAAGGCGGAAAAGGTGGGCACAACACCGGCGTCGCTTTCGCCGCGAACCCGCAGGTCCTGTTCCGGGGCCACCCTCGCGCGCCACCTGGTGGCCGAAGCCGGGCGCGCGTCTCCCCCGCCCGCTCTGGGGCTGAGCGCCTGGGGCAGAAATGGAAATCCCGGTAAGACGGTTCTCCACTCTGGGCCAGTTGGTGTTTCAGGTGACTCTCTTCAGGGAGCTTTCTGAGGTCCTTGGGGAACCCCAACATTGCTGATGGCCCCTCGCCCCGCCACCTTGACCTGGGCCCTGCACCCCCAGCACCAGAAGTGGCCCCAGCCCTCTCTCTCTGCTGGGGCGACGCCCCAGGCCCGTGGGAGAGGCCCTAAGATGACGCCAGCCTGGACTTCTTGCTCGGCGGCTCCATCTGGCCTGGGGAAGCCTTTGTGCTGCCTGTGTCCCCAACACCAGCAGGAGGCAGCTCCCCCACACCCGCCTCTGGGCGCCTGGCTGAGCGGCTCCGCACTGGGGTGGAGTCCCAGGCGCACACCGCCCACTCCCAGTGGGGTGAGAGGGAAACGCCCCGCTCCCCTCCCTGGAGAAAGGGGGTCGCAGCCAGTAGCTCTACTTTCCCCCAAAGAAATCTTCACAAACACTTTTTTAAAATTCCGACCTGGCTCTTTCATACCCTCCTGTGATGGAGTGCGAGGCGCCCGGGGAGCCTCCTTTTCCAGTTCTGCCCCCCGGTCGGCGGCGGGGACTCTGCAGGGCCGCACCCCGGGCCGAGCTCCTGGCTGGACGGCCGTTCGGCATCTGGGGACATGGACAGTCTCCCAGGAGGGGCGTGTGGGCTGGGGGCGGGGGAGGGCCGTGGACCCTGGCGGGGGATGGTTAGGGCTGGGGTGCTGGGGTCACAGACAACTGAGGAGCGTGAGCCTGGGGCCCTCCATCACGTGCAGTGGTGCAAACCCCAATTAATAATAATAATAAAGTTTTGTTTCAAAAAGAAAGGGGAGGTGCTTGCCGGGCTGGCCGGCGGCGGAGCGGCCGGTGACCCGGTTCTCCCGGGCCTCGTTCTGAGCCGCGACTCAGCCCCGGTTCCTCAGGTCGCTGCTCGCAGGCTCCAGATCGCGCCGGCCCCACGCGTGCAGGCCGCGGGGGCACAGAGACTCGGGAGCGTGGGCTCCGGCAGCTCCGCCGGAAAGCGGCCTGTTCCCGCCCCCGCACCTGGGCGGACACCTGGGCTCCCGGAGGCTGATGGCCGGCCATGCACCAGGTTCATGAGCCATTCAGGACGTGCGATCGGGAGTTGCCCAGAGAAAGGAGCGGAAGGGCTCAGAAGCCCGGGGCCCACCTGCCCCTCCACTCGCTGGGCTTCTGCCAGGGAGGACTTGAAGCCCAGTTCTGAGGGGCTGCGGCGGGACCCGGCAGGCGAGCGAGGCTTTTCCGGCATCCCTGTGTCCCGGCCAGTTTCCTCAGATTACACCCCACTTTCTCCTGATGGAAACATCAGCAGCCAGAGGCCCTCCGTGCTGCAGCTGGACATCCTGTGCAGTGGAAGGAGGCCCCCCAACAGAGTGGAACCCCAAGCTCACCTCCCCTGCTCCTTTGATTAGGCAAGTTGCATGTCCTGGGAGGGGGACAGAAGGGCCCCCCAAGGGAAAAGAATGTCCTTAGAACATCCAGCTCGCCTCCTGGGGGGCACTCTCCCTCCTCCCCAGGCTGATCTGGGAGACCACTGTCCTCCCAGTCCAGTGCCTGTGGCCTGTGGCATTTCTGGGGTCCCTCCAGCCCCTGTGAGCGATGTGGACAGGAAAGGAGAGTCACTGTCGCGGCAGCCTGCTCACCGCCACACCCACACACGCCGTGGGAAGGCGCAGTGCACCGTGCTCACGTGGATATTCTGGTTGATTTTATTCTGATTTGCACGGAAGTGGCAGGTCGAGAAGCCACAGCGTCGCCCACCATCTGCAGTGGAGACAAGTGGGGAGAAGCCGCGGCGCCCTGTGCTCACCGCCCCCTGGTCCCGACATCGGGGATGTGAAAAAGTATTTTCAGAAACCCAGAGGCTGCAGGAACGGCCTTTCCCCTGTTCCGGCAGGTCCGCAGCTGCGCAGCTCCTCCGGGGGTCCTCCGGGGCTCAGCAGCCCCTGGGCACAGGCTGCAGGCGCCCAGGCAGAGGATGGCAGGGACAGCTGGCCAGGGCGAGCCGGGGCCAGGGGCGGCCAGCAGCGCCGCTCTCTCACCGCCTGCGGTGCCCTGGCCCACCTCCAGGGCGGGGTTTATTGGAACGCCCTGTGATACGAATGGTGGAGCTGCCAGCAAACTTGGGGGCTTGCTTGGGGCGTATTTGCCAAAGTATGTTCCCTGGAACATGGATTCCTTTCCATAGCATGCTGTGGACCCTGGTTGGGAGTTGCCAAGTTAAACAGGCCTTGAGTGGCTATTCCAGAGGGGATCATAGAATTTGAATGTGCTGATGTGTATTGTGGGCTTAGAGGGGTCATTGTGTTGCTCCACCCATGCACCCCCCAACCGTCCCCCATCTGCCCATCCTCCATCAGCCGCCCACCCAAGCACCCTTCGGCCACCCACCAGCCTTCCGTCTATCCTCCCACCCGTTCGGCGGCCTCCATCCATCCAAAAAGGCACCACTCCCCACTCTAGTCCAGGAGCCCCCCTAGGTCTCCGGGGTTCTTGCTCTCGTGGAGCTGGGAGGGGAGACGGCCACAAAGAGGCCACATAGTGTCCCACCAGAGGAAGGCAGGAGCAGTGGCAACAGAGGCGATTTGAGTGTGGGGACTTGGGGGATGTGACCTTGGGAAGGAGGGTGGAGTGGCAGTGACGGCCTGAGGTTGGCGGCCATCTGGGGAGGCCCCTGGGTGGAGAGGCCAAGGAAGGGCTGAGCGCGCAGGCCCCCAGCACTGCTGACCACACAGGGGCATCTCTGCGAGGCAGGGCCTCCGGGTGTCCATCGGGGACTCTGTTCTGCTCACACCCCCCTTTCGGTGGATGTAGAAGCCAAAGTCCTTGGAGAATGGGGATTTGCCCAAGGTCACCGTGCTCTTGGCAGAAATATTCTCCGCTGCCCTAGTTTGTTTCTTTTTATAAGATCGGGTTTGCGGCACTTTTTAAATGATAACACAAATACCTCCTCATTACAGCAAATTCAGAAGCCAGCCCGTCATATCCCTACTGCCCAGAAATAACACGTATTTCCTTCCTGTGTTTTTTTCTAGTACATTTTTGGATGTGTGTCCATGGGTAACATATTGCATACACAATGCTTTATGTTATTTTTTATGTAACTTCATCAGCGTTTTCCCAGGCCGGTATAAATAGCTCGTGCCAGCTGCGTCGCACACTGTTCTGCTTCCCGTCGCTGCTCCTTGCCCAAGCCTCTCGGGCTGATGCTGATGGCGGTAATGGCTTGGATGGTGACGGTGGTGGTGCTGGTGGTGCTGATGGTGCTGATGGTGACGATGGTGCTGATGGTGGTGGTGATGGTGGAGCTGATGCTGATGGTGATGATGGTTTTGGTGGTGGTGATGGTGGTGGCGATGATGGTTTTGATGGTGGTGATGGTGGAGCTGATGGTGGTGGTGATGGTGGTGATGATGGTGGTGATAGAGGTGATGGTGGTGATGGTGGTGACGGTGGTGGTGGTGGTGCTGATGGTGGTGATGGTGGAGCTGATGGTGGTGGTGATGCTGATGGTGATGATGGTTTTGATGGTGGTGGTGAAGGAGGTGATGGAGGTGATGGTGGTGATGGTGATGGTGGTGGTGATGGAGGTGGTGTTGATGGTGGTGCTGATGGTGGTGAAGAACTAGGCATAAAGGCCCCTGACTACAGGCTCCTTCCACCAACATATGAACAGGCTCAGGTCTTTCAGGCAAGGACGCCCGCCTGGTCCTTCCCTCCAGGGCCCTGTGGCTCTCTCAGACTCTTCCCTCCGCCCCTCCCAGGCCTCCCCGTCAGCTCCGGTCTCTGTCCCCTCGTCAACCCTGCCAAGACCCAGAAGTGTATCTCTGACTCAGCCTTCTTAGCTTCAACCCTGCGTGTCCATCTGCCCACCGCTGGCACCTCAATCTCATGCCCAAACCACATATCTACGACCCTCCCCAGACCCCCATCCTCTCAGTTGCCCAGCCAGGAGTGCGGACAGCCCTCTCGAAACCCGCTCCTTGACCCACTGCCCATAGCAACAGCTGCGGATGATGGCAAGGACACCGTGCCCCCTCTAAGGTGCCCCTCAGCAGTCACGCCAGGGCCGGACCCCTGTCTGTTCAGTCCCCTGGGAGGAAGCCGCCCACTGAGGCTGGTACAGGGTGGTGAACAGAGAGAGGCCGGTTAACCGGCCAAGGGACACCCAGTGAGTAAGTTGGGACTCGAACCCCGGAGCCGGGTATCCAAATGCTTACTGGCCTGGGCAGCTGCGTCTCTAGGATGGAGGGGCCCCCGCCTGCACCTGCGCTGTCTGCCCGCCACGGCCACCACCTGCAGTCAGAGAGAGCTTTCTAAGCGCACACCCTCTCGCTTGGACCCTGGAGTGGTTCTCGAGGAGCCGGCACACGGGGCTGTTCCTCTCCTCCCCACACTCCCCTCAGCTTCCGCTCCGGCCCCCTCCACGTGCCACCCAGTCTCCACACAGGCTCTGGGGCCCAGCAGTCTCCCTCCCATTTTCCCCAGTCAACAACTGTAAGTTTCATAACTCAGTTTAAAAGTCACTTCCTCCAGGCAGCCTTCCACGAGTGCCTGGTCTGGGCGCCAGTCCCTCAGCATGTCCCCACCTCTGCTGCTTCTCACATCAGTGTTCTTGCCTATAACTCTATGTCCACACCCCTGGGGCATAAAGGGTCATCTTCAGCACTTAGCACCGTGCCTGGGCAGACAGGTCCTCTGTAAGTGTTAGGCAAGTGCAAGAAAGAGGGGCTGCAGAGAGCCGGGCCAGCTTTTGGGCTTGTATTCGATTCCCAAAGCTTTGTCCTTAGCCCTGAGTATCACTCCTGTGCCCTGCGTTTCACTACAGCGGATGACGCCGTCAAGATCAGTCTTGCCCACTGAGCGCTTCCTCTTGCTGGATTTATGTCTTTAGGACAAATGCCCAGAAGTGGAATTGCAGCAGGAATTGCTTTTTATCCACCCTGTTGCGTTTTGCAAAAATGAATTCTGAAATGATGGCTGCAACTCGGGAAGCATTTTCTATTTTAGCAGATGAATCCTCCCTTTCTAAAGTCTTCCTGGCGGAAGCTGCTCAAAGCTATTTTTACCTAAAGGCTGTAAACCTCGTCATTCTCAAAGGGGAAAGGCAGGCGTGTGAGGAAATTGTCTACCCACCTCGCCAGCCCATCAGCCCCTGCGCTAGCCTAGTTCTGGGTCATTTGGGGGAAAGTAAATTTAAATTAAGTTCCAAATTAAGCAGTGGTTTGGAAGGGGGGAAAGAAAAACACACATACACACATATTATCTCCACTTGGGAAATAAACAAAGAGCTTCCTTCAAATTCTAGGAGGCCAGAAGTTATCAAAGCTAAACCAGGGAACTTTGGCAGGTGAATGTTATGAAAAGACCTGAAAGCAAGTTGGGGGTTCGGGAGTCACCTCGCTTTCAACACGCTGTAACAACAATAGCTTGCTTCAGAGAACCCACTCTCTGATCTGGTTGAAGGTTCAGGGTTCAAGAGTGCCAAAGTCCAGAAATGCTCTCCCCTCACTCTGCGCTTGTCCCCCTGCCCGCCTCTGCACCCCAAGCCCTTATGTCCCCCCACATCCAACCGCCCTCAGACCCCTGAAGTCCACCCTCTAGATCCCAGCTCTGGAGGAAACCCAGGCGAGGGCAAGGCCTGCCCAAGGTCACACCGCAGGGGCAGAGGCAGACCCTCCGCCTGCCCACCTCCTCCCAGCTAGTCTCCAGGTGACCTCTGCCTGCTGTCTGCCAGGAGCCATCTCAAGGGTAAGGGCATCCCGGAAACGGCTGGAGCCCCCAGGCTCACCACCTCACACGTCCTCCATCAGACTGCAGGCGTCTGTCCAGTGACGTTCTCCTGTTTGTTAAGAAAATCATTTCTATCTATTAAATAGATCCATTTCATGTAGATCCTCAATTTCCTTTTAATAAAATGCCTTATCTTTTGCATCTTTTACCCCTGTGATTAAACATCTTTGTTCATTCCTAGTGTTCTGTAGTTTTGTCTTCTCCTACTTCTTAGATTGTATGGTGTGGGGTAAATGAAGATGGTCAGGCTGGCACACCACTGGCCTCCATGGCTATCACCTGCGGCCTCGGTCTTGTTAACGTAGAGGGCGCAAGGGTGTGGGGCACGTGTGCCTGACTGTGGACACCTGAGTGTAGGTGTGTGCGCATGTGCAGGTGTGCACGCCTGCGCCTAAGAGGCCAAGGGTATACAGACGGCGTCACTCAGGGCCGGCTCTGGTGGAGCCGCTACGAGTGGACGAACAATGACCACGAGAGGAGAGCCCAGGACAGCGCCAGAGAAGCCCAGAGGAAAGAGCAGGTAGAGATTCGCAGAGGGCCCGAGTTGCCGTGTCCCTGCCAGCCGGTTTCCCTGGGAAACCGTTAAAACCTGGGAAAATAATGCCAAGGGCTCCAAAGTTCTTCAAATCACTAGGACCAATGGTGAACCTACCCGACCTGGGGTGGTTGCAAAACACGCGAGTTTTCCATTTTCTTTCCTTTTTCTAAAAAAAAAAAGATTTATTTATTTATGTATACGAGAGCTGGGGTATAGGCCAGAGGTGTGGGGTGTGATAAGAGGAGTCACCAGAGACAGAGTGGGGAGCAGAACAGGTGGATCCACTGAAATCCACTGCTGAGGGGAGCAACTGGGAGACAGGAGAGGTCTGCTTTGCCATGTGGGAAGCTCCCTGGCGAGGGATCGAACTCGTGCTGTAGCAGCTGCGGACAGCTTCACAGTGCTGAGACCTAACCCCTTGCGCCACCAGGGAGGCCCCATTTTCTTTCCTTTTTGAAGAAACGGAATGAAAATCTACTTTTTCTAAGGAAAAAGAAAAAAGTAGATTTTCATTCCATTTCTTCAGTATTTTCTAGTTAATTACTTTCAACTTTTTATCTTTATTAAATCCTTCATAATTTTATTTATTTTGTTGTTTGAAGTTGAAGGCTTCATTGTTTTATATAGATTCATTGTTATATAATAAACCCATGCCACTGTTGCTTCCCACAGGTGTAGCTATAAAGTTTTCTTAGTTTCATTAAGTTTTTATTAATACGTAGTTTTGATGATTTCTTTTAGTTAAATTTTGCTAGAAGAGTATTTTTATATATTCTTTCTATTAGTCATTTTAAAAAAAATCTTTCCTATGGTTATTTAGAGCTCCATTGCATTCTGATAAAATTTTTGTACTCCAAGGATAATAAGAACCCCTTTTCAGCTTCCTGGGAGAAAAAAAAATGACCTGTGTGCAGAAGCACCCCCCACGCTCCCCTCGCTTGTCTAGTCCTTATTCTGGAGTCGGGACACAGACATATCCCAATAGGGAGGACTGAAGTTTCCAGAGCAGAGGGGATTGAGTCGCAGGTGGAGTAAAGCTTGCTGATCAGCTTAACAGAGAGAGCTCACGGAGTATGCAGATAGGCCCAGCGGGATCACAAGGGTCCCTGGTGGGAGGGTCCCCAGTGGGAGGTGGGGGAGCTGTGACTGCAGAAGAAAGGGCAGGTGATGCGGGTAACACAGATCTGACCTGTCCTTGCTGACTTTGGTGCTTTCCTGGGGAACTCCCTGGTCCCCCTGGTGACCTAGGGGTTAAGTCTCAGTGCTATTACCCCTGCAGCCTGAGTTCCATCCCTGGCCAGGGAGCTTCCCACAGGGCGCAGCAGACCTCTCCTGTCTCCCCCCCCCCACCCCCCGCTGCTCCCTCAGCAGTGGATTTCAGTCAGTCTGCCTGTTCTGCTCCCCACTCCGTCTCGGGTAAGTCTTCTCACCTCCCCACCCACCACATACACTTCTGGCCTACACCCCAGTTCTTGTATGCATAGCTAAGTAAATCTTAAGGAAAAAAAAAAAAAAAGAAGACGGTGGTGCCTTCCTAAGGGATGGGGGCGGGCAAAAAATGTGGACAACTTCTAGAAAGTAGGAAAGGCAAGGAAATAGGTCCTCCTCTCCAGAAGGAGCCAGCCCTGACCACACCTGAGGCCCATATCAAAATTCCGACCTCGAATAATAAGATAGTCAACTTGTGTTGTTTTAAGCCAGCAGGTTTTTGGTGATTTGTACAGCAACCATTGGAAATGCATGCACTGTGCAGGAAACGAGAACCAGACTGGTTGTTAGATTCCTCAGCTGTGGCTCAAAACTAGAGATTTACTGATCTCTGAAAAGAGAACTTCAGGCCTAAGGATTTCATCTACATGGGAGAATAAAACTGGCCATTGGGACCAGAACGTCTCTAGATGCAGGTCTTTCTGTATGTTTCCTCCTTCAGGCCCGGGGAACTCTCTTTTTTATAAACAGCTCTGTTGAGGAGCCTCCCTGGTGGCGCAGAGGTTAAGTCTCAGCACTATGAAGCTGTCAGCAGCCACTGCAGCCTGAGTTCGATCCCCAGCCAGGGAGCTTCCCACAGGGCACAGCAGACCCCTCCTGTCTTCCCACTGCTCCCCTCAGCAGTAGATTTCAGTTGATCCACCTATTCTGCTCCCCACTCTGTTTCTGGTGGATCCTCTCAGCCGCCACACCTCTAGCCCTCACCCTAGCTCTTGTATGCATAAACAAATCTTTTTAAAAAAAAAACAGCTTTATTGAGATGTAATTGCATTCCAAAAATTCACCCATTTAAGGTATGCCATTCAGGGGTGCAGGGACAGTCACAGAATTGTGCAACAAAGGCTGACCCAGTCCCCAGCTACACAAAACCCAACTCTTTCCCTGAGACGTGCTGATATAAGCTGAGCCTGGACACTCCCCTGCAGATGACCCGAACGTGTGCAGAGATGACTGACCCTGAATCTGAGACTGCTGACGAGGAACCAAGTATAACAGAGGGGGGCTATGCAGAAGCAAGGGGCCTATCAAAGAAATTCAAAATTCCAACCGAAGAAAAGCCTCTCCGCTCTTCTCCACTTGTGCAATGTCCTGTGACCAGCCAGTGAGCTCAGTCACGTACACATTCCTTTGGCCCAACTCCTTTTTGGCCAGTAAACTTTAACTCCTTTATTCTCAAACCTGTTTCCCCAAGCCTGTATGAGCCCCTTCCCTGTCCTAGATAGGGAGACAGGTGGGTTTTCTTTCCCCCTCCTTGCCAGTGAACTTAAAAAAAAAAAATTCTTTCTTTTCTCAAAACCTGGTGCCATAGTAATTGGTTTCTAGGTACAGTAGGCCACAAACTGGTTACTTGGTAACACAACCATCACCACGATATAATTTTATAACATTCTTATCGCCCCAAAAAGAAACACCATACCTATTGGAAGTGTATTTATTTGCTAGAGCTCACAAAATACCGCAGACTGTGGCCTAAATGACAGGAATGTGTTTTCTCTCAGCTCTGGAGGCTGGAAGTCCAAGATTCAGGTGCCGGCAGGTGGCACCTTCCCAATCTGGAGTTGTCCTCCCGTGGCCTCTCTCTGTCCCCAGTGTCTCTGTTTGTCCTAATGGGCTCTTTAAAAAAAAAAATTATTTATTTATGCATACAAGCTGGAGTATAGGCCAGAGGTGTGGGGGGGGGGGGTGGTGAGAGGGTTCACCAGAGACAGAGTGGGGAGCAAAACAGGTGGATCGATTGAAGTACACTGCTGAGAGCAGCAGGTGAGGCAGAAGAGGTTTGCTGTGCCCTGTGGGAAGCTCACTGGCCGGGCATCAAACTTGTGCTGCAGTGGCTCTGGATAGCATCATAGTGCTGCACTTAACCCGTTGCACCACCAGGAAGGTCCCTAATGGGCTCTTTTATTAGGACACCTGTCAGGTTGGCTGAGGGCCTACCCAAACAGCCTCGATCTGTTTAACTTAATGAAACTTGACTACACCTTTGATGGTTCTACCTCTAAATACATTCTGAGGCACTGGAAGTTAGGGTTTCAACGTATGAAATTGGGGAGCAAATTTTAATCCATAACAGGTAGCTATTTCTTATTCCCGCCGCCCACCCAGCCCTTGGCAATCACAAATATACTTCCTGTCTGTACAGATTAACTTTTTCCGGATATTTCATATAAGTGGGATCATACAATATGTGATCTTTTGTGATTGGTTTCTTTCACTTAGTTTCATGTTTTCAAGGCTAAATGTATCATTATTGCCAAATAATATTTCCCTGTCTGGATAGATTGCATTTTGTTTGTCTTCAACAGTTGAGGGACATTTGGTTCGTTTTCACTTTTTGGCTATTATGAATAATTCTGCTCTAAATATTTGTGTACATTTTTGTATGGGCATGTTTTCATTTTTCTTGGTCCTATACCTAGGAGTGGAATTACTGTGTTATGTTGTTACTCCACATGGCATGGTTTAAAGAACTAACTACCAGTCTGTTTTTCATAACAGTTGATCCATTTCACAGTTGTACCAGAATGTTTGAGGACTACGATTTCTCCACATCTTCAACATTACTTGTTATTTTCCTTTTTAATTTTATGTTCACTCTAGAGGGTATGAAGTGGTATCTCACTGCAGTTTAGATTTGTACTTCCCTAATAGCTAATGATGTTGAGCGTCTGTACAAGTCCTTATTGGCCATTTCTTTGAAGAAATATTTGTACAGATCCTTTGCCCTTTTTCTATTGTCTTAATTGTCTTATTATTGAGTGCATTATATATGCTGGCTACAAGGTCCTTTTCACAGATATGATTTGCAATATGTTCTCCCATTCTGTGGGCTGTTTTTACTTTAATGGTATTATTTGCAACAAAGACTTAATTGATGAAGTCCAACTTACCTACTTTTCCTTAGCTTCCTTGTGCTTTTGGTCATGTCCAAGAACCCTAATCCAAAGTTACGAAGATTTTCACATTTGTTTTCTTCTAAGGGTTTTATAGTTTTAGCTCTTATGTTTGTGCCCACGGTCCTTTTTGAAGTAAGTTGTGTGTGTGAGGTAAATTACTTCATTTTTGGGCATGTGAATATCTAGTTGTTTCGGTACCATTTATTGATGACTATTCTTTCCTTCATTGAATTAGATCAAGCTGAGCATAAATATAAGGGTTTATTCTAGACTTTCTATTGTGTGGTAGTGATCTATATGTCTTATGCCAGTACCACCTTGTCTTGACTACAACAGCTTTTTGGTAAATTTTGAAATCAGGAGATTCCTTTCTGGCTATTCTAAATCATTTGTATTTGCTAGTTACTGCAAAAAAAAAAAAAGCAGCAGCTAGAATTTTGACAGTCATTGCATTGAACTTGTGGATCCATTTGGGTACTATTGTCATTTTAACAATATTGTCTTCCAATCTGTGAGTGGATTCTTTAAGGGCCTATTTAATTTCTTTCAATGACATTTTGTAGCTTTTAGTGTATTAGTCTTATACTTCTTTTGTTAAATTTACTCCTAAGTGTCTTGTTCCTTTGATTTACTGTAAATAGAATTATTTCCTTAATATCATTATCAGATTGTTTGTAGCAAGTACCTAGAAATAGAACGGATTTTTAATGTGTTGAACTTTACTGGACTCTTTTATTATTAATTTTAATAGTTGTTCAGTGGATTTCTTAGGAGTTTCCAAGATCATGTCATTTTTTTTTAAAGATTTATTTATTTATACATACAGCTGGGGTACAGGCCAGAGGTGTGGAGTGGCGAGAGGCTTCACCAGAGACAGAGTGGGGAGCAGAATAGGCAGATCAGAAATACACTGCTGAGGGGAGCAGTGGGCGAGGCAGGAGAGGTCTGCCGCACCATGTGGGATTCTCCCCGGCCAGGCGTCGAACTTCCGTAGCCGCTGCCGACAGCTCCATAGCGCAGCGCTTAACCGCTGTGCCACCGGGGAGACCCAAGATCATGTCATTTTTAAATACAATATTACTTCTTCCTTTCCAACCTGAATGCTTTTTATTTCTTGCCTAATTGTCCCAACTAGAACCTCAGCAGCATTGAAAACCAGTGAGAATCGATGGCCTTGTCTTGTTCTGAATCTTAGAGGGGAGCACTCAGTCTTCACTTAAAAACTCCACAGTGCCCTCAGTTTTGGCTTCACCTCCCTCCATCGCTTTTGAAACTCCCATTATGTTAGCTCTCTTGAATCTGTCATTTATGTGTCTTATTTTGTCAATGATAATTTCCATTTATTTCTATTTTCACTCTGTGAAGTTCTTTTTCATTTGATCTCCTAGGTCCTGGATGGAAACTATAGCCAGCAGACCCAATCCACCTGCCACCTGTCTTTAAAAATAAGCTTTCTCGGAACAGTCACTTCTGTTCATTCACGTATTGCCTGTGGCTGCCTTTAAGCAATAGAGAAGTTATGATAGAGATGTTATGACAGAGACCAAATGGCCTGCGAAAAGCCAAAAATATTTGCTATCTGACCTTTTGCAGAAAAGCATGCCAAATCCAGTGCTAATTCAGGTTTTCTGTATGTCTCTGCCTCCAGTGAACTTCTTAAAATTTTGGAATCATGTGAGTTTTAGTCCCAAGCATTGTGTTGTCTTCAGATTGCTCTTGGCGAGCTCTCCCTGGCTCTGCTGGTCATTTCCTGCCCTGGACATGCCACCTTCTGACCGCTTGGCGTGGCAGAACATCGCGGGGGGTGGGCAGGGAGAAGAGGGGGCGGCAGCCTTCAAGTGCCCCAAGTCCCCTAAAATGTCTGCACGGGCATTCAGAGGCCCAGTCCTCCCAGCCCCATCTTGGGAGTTCCCTCAGCCCCACAAAGGCCGGGCTAACAGTGAGAAGCAACCGGAAGTTTCTTCCCAGGGCTTTTGGTGAATAGTCCCTGATGCTGGGACCAGTTGCCCACGCATAGGGAGTGTCCATGCGTGGGGGATGGGATTAGGATGTAAACTATGGGGGAGTGACCAGGGGCTATTGCCTGGGGGCTCCATTATTCCTCCCAGTTGAAACCTGTGGATTCTAGTACCTCCTGCTGTTATCAGCAGTCCTCATACCAGGACTTCTGCCTTTGGTGAGAGGTTCTGCCTGACCCTACACCTACCTGGCAAGCAGGGACTCTGGGCACCAAGACAGTATCCCTGAAAACAAGGGGGGCTGGGCACCCCACAACCAAGTAACAGAGAAGAGGGTCCATGCTGGGTTCTCGATGGCAACTCCAGATTGGAAATACTTCAAGAGACCGGGAGGGGCTGGGAAGAGCTGGGCTGACCTGAAACTTGGGAGTCTGCAGCGGGGGCTCACTAGCTCCTTACACACTCACTGTGTAGCCTTTCTGGGCTGTTCTCCCCTCGGACGAGGGGCTGGGTGGAGTCCCCTTTAAGAACGTTCTAGCCCTAGCATGGGTCTTTGATGCAATGACTGTTCTGGGTTCAGCAGATAGCAGAACCCTCCTGCCTCCCCAGAACGGAGGTCCAGCCGAGTGCCTCGGAGCTGACCTGGGCGTCAGCCTGGCCACGTGTCCTGCTAAGCAGGTTAGGAGCTAGGATAGCAGGTGGCAGAGTCACGGCCCCTGGGAGCAAGCTTTTCAGATGCAAGCACCGAGACCTCCAGAAACAAATCGTTTGGGAGACACATTCAAAGTAATGTTCATTTTCTTTCTGACTGCATAATGGAAGATAGGAATCCGGGTACTTTCATGGAATAAAGCCCTTACTTGGTAGATGAGAAACATAAGCAAATGAGAACCCTCTTTCTCAGGGTGCCATGCCCTCCCCCCTCTCCTGAAAGGATTTTCAGGTCCCTTCGAGTATCAACATCCTCTGATCCTCTTAAAGGAACACAGTCTTCACAGCCTGGGGGCGGGCAGGTGGCAGGAAGGGCTGGCAGGGCGTGCACCCCTCTCCTTCTGTGTGAAAATCTGCAACAAATCTGCTGTCAACATTTCCCAGTGAACCTTCTTCCAGTTATAGCACAGCGACAACCTGGCAGGCTCCAGGGCAGAAGGGAAAGTTCCAGATCTGGAGGTCAGAGTGGCTACGAGCCTCAGTAACCCAGGGTGGGAACAACAGCCCAGGGTCCTAGGAGCTCCTCACAGACAGGCACTGACCAGGGCAACACGGTCTCTGCAGCGCACATCTGGACAGCCCGGAGTGACCTGCAGCTTGTCCACTATAATACAGAACAAGTCTCTTCTATAATGTATGGACGGAGCTTGACGCTGGCAAGGACAAATGGGGGGAGGTGCTGAAATCCTCTGGGTCACTAACAGGACTGCAAGGGCCCAAACGAGACCTCTGGAATTTGAAGATTCTGGATCAGACAGGGGAAGGAACCAGGATAGTGACAGCTAAGGAAGCCAGGTGGGGGGGAGGGCAGAGCGAGGGGATAAGGACACAGATGCAGCCCAAAGACTGAGAAGAAGCCACTGCAGCAACGAGGATGGTCACTGGGCTTCTGAGTCAGAATAACCTGGGCTTGAGAACCGGTCCCTCCCCCACTGCATCCTGGGTAAATCCATTCAACTCCCAGAGCCTCTTCTCAGTCCCCGCCAAGAATACAGTCTGCCACAGCCAGACACCCCCAAACCGCTTGTTAAGCTCTTGTTGAGAGCCGACGTTTTAAAGGGTGGCATGACGTCAAGGTCGCTGTGTTGGAGTGGCGGGGGCAGCACTCGCAATACTGGGAGAGCACAGCCATCGGTGCTTCCCAGGTCTGGGGCCTGAGACCCGGAGGGCTTAGGGCTCCCGGCCAGCGCCGATCGCCAGCCTTTGGGAAGGATGGGGCTTAAGACCCAGAGGAAACCCGAACGACCTACTTTGTGCAGTGGGTTGTCGGTGTAATTCGTCACAAATTAGGGTTTTGGGGCTCCAGGTGGGGCTTTCATTGGGCAAGGAGAGATCATCTAGGTGTTGCTATCGCCCAAAGCTGCCAACCCGGGCTCCAGCCTTGGCCTTTATTTACATACACAGGGGTTAGTCTTAGTGACCTCAGTGCCCTCAGATTCTGACTGACCGAGGCCAAAGCGCGAGCAGGGGGCTGCTGTGCCACGTGCCGGCCGGTGCCCGCCCCCTTTAGACCACACCCACCCAGCTCCGCCCGGCCACGAGGCCCCGCCCATCGAGCACGGCCCCGCCCCTCCAGTCGGCTCCGCCCAGAGGCCCCGCCCCTCCACAAAGCCCCGCCACCAAAGCCCCGCCCCCGGCTCGGCGCTCCCAGAGGCGCGGGCGCCGGGGCCCCGCGCCTTTTGTGTCGGGCTCGGCCACCGCGCGCGCTCTTCCCTCAGCGGCCGCGGGCGGGGGCACACCGGGCCGACTCCCCTCAGCGGGCGAGGGCCGCCGTCGGTGTCGGCTACCGGGCTGACCCTCGCCGGCGCTCGCCGTCTCGCTTCTCCTCCGCGCCCCCGGAGCCGCCCGCGCCCGCCGGGGGCCGCGGCCCCGCCTCTCGGCGGGCGCGCGCCCCCCCGCCCCGCCGGCGCGCGCCCACGCCGCCCGGGCACGCGCGCCCGCCAAGATGGCCGGGGCCGGGGCCCAGCTGTCAGGCGCCGCCGCCGCCGCCCTGCCCCGCCGCTAGCGGCCCGCCCGCCCGCCGGCCGCGAGAAGATGCGCCCTCGCTGCCCCCCGCAGCCCAGCGAGACGCGGAGCCGCCGCGCCCGGGGCCGGCTCCCCCGCTAACGCCCCGCGCCCGCGCCCCAACGCCGCCCCGGCCCCGCCGCCCCGGCCGCGACAATGAGGTGAGTGGGGCGGGCGTCGCGCGTGGGGCGCGGGGCGCGGGCGCGGGGGCGGCGGGGCCGGCGGGGCCGCACGCGGGTGTGACGCCCTGACTCCGCCGGGTCCCCAGCCGCGCGCCGGGCCGTCTCCCGCTTACGGCCAGGGGGTGGTTTCCTTGACCCCCTTCTCTGCCCCTGCCAAGCGCAAGACCCCACATGTGCCTCTCATTGATGACCGCCCAGCCAGGGCACCTGCAGGTTATCAGGCCGAGAAAGGGACGTGGCCGGCAACCGCGAGCCCCGATTCCTTAGCCCCGCCTCGGCACCCTCCTCGCTCTCCAGAGATTACCCTAGCATGACTTGTGGGGTGTGATCACTTGCTTGCCTTTGTCTCATGCATACATACCCCATGGAAATGATAATGTCTAACTGTAGTTTCCTTGGCCTGTTTTGTGAACTTTATATGTGAAATAATGCAATATACATTCTTTTGTGTCTGGTTTCTTTCACTCAAGACGTTTTTGAGATTCAACCATTGTGTTGTTTTGATCATTATTATTGATCTGTAGGATTCCGTTGTGTGAATATACTGTTATTCATCCCTTCCACTGTTGGTGGACATTTGAGTCGTTTCTAGCTTTATGGCTGTCAACAGTGCTGTTATGAATAGTCCTAGGTGTCTCCAATGCATTGGTAGATACTTAGCGGTGAAATTTCTGAGTGTAATGATATGCATAGCTTCAACTTTAGTAGCTAACACTGAGTTTCCAGAGGTTTGTACCAGGTTCCATTCCTACCAGAAAATGTGTGAGAGTTCTTGTGTTCTACATCCTTGCCAACACTTGGCATTGTCAGCCTTAAATTTTAGCCATTCTGGTGTGAAGTGGTATTCTCTTGTGGTCTTATTTTGCAGCGATCTGCTAACTGAGGTGGAAAATGTGTGTGTTTTGTATCCTTTTAAAGAAGTGCTTGTTCAAGTGTGGTTTTTGGGGGGGCTTGACATGTCTTTGTCTTCTTAATTTGTTCTGTTCCAAAGCCAAGAAGGTGATTTCCTACAATATCGTCCAGAAGTTTTAAGTGTTTAGCCTTTTATATTAAGATCTACTTTATATACTGGGAATTTTGTTTTTACCAGAACTATTTAGTCAACACTGTTTATCAAAAAAGGTCACCTTTCCCTCATGGCTCTGTAGTGCTATCTTTGTCATCTTCCATTTAAAGTCATTTTCCTATCACTCATCCCTAAAGATTACTCCTTAGTATTCTTCAGTGCAGGTCTGCTGGTGACAGATTCTGGTACAAACACTTTGGAAACTCAGGGAAACCTAACAGTGTTCAAGATACATATATCTTTGGATCTGGAAATTCCACTGCAAATTATCCAACAGAAATGAGTGCAGCCAAAGTCTTATAAGACTATCATAACAGCATAATGAACAGCCAGAAAGCTAGAAGCAATGCAGATGTCCACCAACAGTGGAACAAATGTGGTGTATTATGTAGACCAATAAAAAACAACAGTTTGCAAATGTCATTTATCCTTTAGTTTAAAAAAAACTTCACTGAGATTAATTCACACACCATAACATTTATCCATTCAAAGTATACAGTTCAGTGGTTTTTAGTATTTTTATAGAGTTATGTAGCCATTACCACAGTCTATTTTGAGAACATTTTTCTGGTTTTGGAGGGACTTTTTGGTAGTTACATAATTCTTGGTTTGCCTTGTTTTCACTTAGCATTTTAAAGATGTCTCTATCTGCCTTGGATTGTTTCTGTTGCAAGGTGCTTGTCAGTCTGACTTTCTGTTGAAAGTAGTCTTTTTCGTGGCTGCTTTTAAAATGTTCTCTTTGTTTTTGAATTTTGGCAATTTTTCAGTGTTATTGCTAGTATGGATTTTTGGGGTATTTATGGACTAATTGGGGGTGTTTAGGGCTTCTTAAATCTGTGCCTTCATGTTTTTTATTAGCTTTGGAAGTTGTTCAGCCATTAGTACTTCAGATACTGCCTCTGCCCCATTCTCTCACCTTTCCTTCTGGGGCTGCAATTACCTGTATTAGACCATCTCACTGGGTCTTCCTGGTTTTTTCTATTTGTCTTTTTCAGGTGTTTTCTGTTTTTCAGTTCTTTGTTCTGGGTATCTCCTCACTTACCTCTCTTTTGCTGGAAATAATCTACTATTAAACCTATCATTTGAGGTTTTTTTTTAAATTTTAATTTTTTTTTTTTTATACATACAAGCTGGGGTACAGGCCAGAGGCGTGGGGTGGCGAGAGGGTTCACCAGAGACAGAACGGGGAGCAGAACAGGCAGATCAGAAATACACTGCTGAGGGGAGCAGCGGGGGAGGCAGGAGAGGTCTGCCACACCATGTGGGATTCTCCCCTGCCGGGCGTCGAACTCGCGTTGCCGCTGCCGACAGCTCCACAGCGCAGTGCTTAACCGCTGCGCCACCGGGGAGGCCCAATTTTAATATTTTTTATTCTGTAATTTCCACTTTAATTCTCTTTATAGTTTGCAGTTATCTGCTGAAATCATCAAACTTGTCTTTTATCTCCTTGAATAGAGGATATGCCTGTCTCCCCCAAGCAGATATTTATTATATCCACCCTTTCCCCTTCTTTTTTAGTTCTCTTTGGGTGGGGAGGTTCTAATTTCCTTATTTATTGGTTAGTGGAAGTAAAATTCCCTAAAATCAATATATGCTTTTCTTGACAGTTTGAGTCCCTACTCAATTGTAGAGATTTAAGCCACCAGGTTTTGGAAGCCAGAAAATACTAACACAAGTTTTCTGTGAAATCTATTTTAGAATGTCAGTTTGTGAAATGCTCTTGGAGTCAAGACAATTTTTAAAATAAATATTTATTCCACTTTATATGTAATTAGTTGAAGAATGACCATTTCATTCAGGTCATAACTATAAAGCAAAGGATTTTAGAAAGAGGTGCTTTTCTCTCTTTGCATCTTTCTCCTGTTTTGAGTTCCCTTATTATTTGTTTGATAAAAAGTATCCTTTAACTAGACCTCTTGATAGAACATTTAGCTTTTTGATGAACAGTAGCATACCAGCGTTCTCAGGTCCTGTTCTTGTGGAGCATATAGGCGTGGCTATGGAAATGGAAGTTCTTGATTGGCTTCTCTAAATGAGTCATTTGGTTATTCGTTTTCTTCTTTTTTGAAGTCAATTTTTTACATAGATGTTTTCCAGGGCTGCTGACAGTGAAACCTGGTTCTCTGTTGCAGACTGCCCAGAGATGTGTGTGTCTGCACCCCATATACAGATGTCTGCACCCCTGCACACACACTTATAGACACCTTAAGGGCTTGGCTTCTGCAAATGGGCCTAAATGAATCTGTGGGATAGGGGAGAGGTTTATTCATTACCTCAGTTGTCAACCCATTTGATTTGGATATTTATAAGCAATTTGGTTCACCCATAAAAATACTTTCCTTTTTGTTCAATACTGAATTTGTTAAATGAAAACTGCACATCTTTTTTCTTGCCACTTTCAATGAAAAGGTCTTAAGTGTAGTTTCCACACTGTCCCTTTTAAGTCTCAGAACAGCAGAAGAAGAGAAGGCTGGGAGACCTTCTAACAAACTAGCTGAACATTCAAGGCTCATGTCTACGTTTTAGCCAAAAACTCTTGTCCTTTCAAATTACCTGACTAGTTAAGGCTGTGTCTGTGTTTTCTCTTTTTTAGGCTACTGCTTCAATTCTTTCCCCTTTCCTAACACACCTTATGTGGTTTCATATACTATTATTATTATGAGTGCTTACTGTTGCCTGCTACTGAGTTAGGTGGCTTAGGAGGTAGGAGGAAGTAGACCTGCCCTCTGCCAGTAGCCCCGCCTTTAAAGGATTTACAGAAATTTACTATGTCCCTCTCTGCACCCCCTTCCCAATTAAAAAAAATACCCACATGCACATTGCATTTCTGTTCAGATATTTCAGTCATTTCATCTCCTGGCATTCTCGCCCATGAATACCTTCTGTATATTTTATCTTTTCAAGATTTGAGAATCAGAGTTTAAGATTTTTATGTCATTATATAATTTCCTTTGTGATTTTTCTGACATTTCGGGTAGCATTCATTTAGAAGTTTACTAACTATTCAGCTGTTTTCCGTTTTATGCGTAAGGATCTTTTAAAAACTCAGCCTTCAAATTGTCTGGAATATGAGGTGAAGATTCAAATTATATTTTTCCTCAAAACTGCTCTTCAGATACTTGACTGTCTCAGTGGGTATGTGGCAGAGAGGAGCATCATTTTCTAATTTGGATGACAGCAAACGTCTGGATCCCAAAATCCTCCTGGGGTGCATGGTTGTAGCTATTCCCGTCTGTATGAAGGTCAGCCCCAGGCAGCTTACCTGCCCCTCCAGGCAGCCCCGAACATGTAGGCATGGCCAGTCCAGCGGGTGGGGTGTCCAGGTGCTAGGGAGCCCCCTCATCTGGCAATACGCCTGCAGAACGCGGTGCCCTCCAGGGGGCAGTGTAAGACGCAGGGCATGGATGGCCTCCGTATCCCCCTAGCCATATGATAGGGACGCTGGGTCCAGCGTGGCACAGTGCCCCCCGAGAACCTTTCTTGGGGTGTCTTTGGAAGGCCCGTTAGGAAGACCCGCTGGAGGGTCTCTGGGTGTCTCCGTGTGACCTCCTAGGCGCTCTCCTGTGGACTGCCTGCCTGTTTTCAGGTCAGCGCGTTGCCCTTTTTACCTTGTGGTTTATGATTTAATTTGGGCAACATCACCCCTTTATTGATGTCATTTTGAATGTTACTGGCTTGGTAGTTTTGTTTATATCTAGTTACAGAAACATAAGAAATTTGAACTTAGTTTTATCATTATACATAAATAAACCGCATATAATTTAGTTACATCAACCCTGTTTGCATGAATGAGGTCCACACTGCTTCCCAGGAAGATCCGTCCCTTCAGGACAGTCTCTGCTGCCCAGGCCTGACCCGGCCTTGATCACTGAGCCCTGAGCCCATGGGGACGCGGGAGGCTTCAGAGCCACATTGCGCGGGGCGGGAAAGGCGGTGGCCCCTGGCCAAACAATCACGTTTTGTTTCTGATTTGAGTGTAGTACATGTAAAGGACTTGAAAATGCAGAAGGATATAAAGAAAACAATACAAAATCAGCATTGGTTCAGCTGACGAGGAAAGGCCCATTAAAGGTGGCGGATCTCGTGTGTGAGGAGAGCACGTGCCGTGTGAGGAGAGCACGTGCCCACGGGAGCACCAGCTGGTGTCTTTGTAGTGGACATTTTACATCTGACTTGGGTGTACTTCCCTTGGTAAATATTCTTTGGAAACATTTTAGATAGCTGAGTAGTAGTCTTATCAGACAGTATCCCATACTTTATTTAGCACTACCCAAATATTAGGGCCCTGAGTTTAGAATTTTATCATTGCATGATGATAAATATTTCTATGCATAAATCATCTTAGGGTGCACCCCTGTTTGCTTCCTTAAGACAAATTTGCAAAATGGTATTATTTACTGGTACCAACAAGTATAAATATTTTAAAGGCCCTTGATACATATTATCAGAATGTCAACTTTGAGAAAGAGAGAAATAAAGTTAAGGGAAGGAAGCTTAATCCTGGTGTTAACTTGGAGGACCTCCCCACCCCCACCCCCAGGGAAGCAAAGGCAGGACTGAGGCTCCCGGGAGGTACACGGTGCAGTTTCGCCTTCTCGCCAGTGGAGGGCGCGCCATCCCCGACTGCGCGCCGCTGTCTTTGTCTTTGCAGCGGGAGAAAAACCTCGACTCCCTTAGGAGTTCGCGGAGCCACGTGAATGAACTTTTCGGTTTTCAGTTAGGTCACTTCTTGCCCCATTTTCTTTTTTTTTTTTTTAAGATTTATTTATTTATGCATACAAGCTGGGGTGTAGGGCAGAGGTGTGGGGTGGTGAGAGGATTCCCCAGAGACAGAGTGGGGAGCAGAGCAGACAGATAGACTGAAGCACACCGCTGAGAGCAGCAGCGGCAGACAGGAGGGGTCTGCTGCGCCCTGTGGGTCAGCTCCCTGGCCGGGATCGAACTGGTGCTGCAGTGGCTCTGGATAGCGCCAGTGCTGTGCTTAACCCCTTGCGCCACAGGGAAGCCCTTGCCCCCCGTTTTCTAAGCAGCCCATTTTAGCGACTGACAGACCTGGATTCTGCCCCAGAGCCACCACTACCAGCTGGTGAGCCAATGACTTAACCTTGCAGCGCCCCCATTTTTCTCAGCTGTAAATGAGGATGCCCCCGCTGCCGTCCGGGGCTCCGTGAGGGCCCGGTGAGCTAGTCCAGCACCTGTGGTCAGGCAGGTGAGCTGCCCACCGCCCTGCCCCGGCTGTTCAGCCTGTGAGGAAGATGAGCCCTGACCGGCGGGGGGTTCTGATTTCCAGTGTCTGCCCTGCTGCGGGGTCACTGTTTAACCCCCCACCCTGAGGGACCCCTCGGTGATCACGGTGTGTCTCAGGGACCGCAGAGGCGCCTGACCCTTCCCCCGCTCACACCCTCTCGCAGACATTCTCCGTGAGAGCCGCAGAGCAGAGGTAACGGAACACAGGCGCCGCCGACAGCGCGCCGTTCGGGGAGAGGGGTCCGTTGTACCGGAAAATGTAGCTGAAGAACCAGCTCCTGTCACTGAGATCGGGGCGCTGTGGCCTCAGGGCAGTGCCACCGAGTGGGAGAGACGCCTCTGGGCACGGGCGGACATGGCTGCTGAGCCTCCTCCAGGCGCCCGGACTTTCCCCTGAGGGCACATTTGCGGGGATACTGGGGGGGTTCCTGGGCGCGCCCATCTCTTCTCTCCGTTTCCGAGGTTCGTCTAGGAGAAAGGACCCCACGGACGAACGCACAGGTTGCCCAGCGTCTTAGCTACTTCCCGTCGCTACCTCCTTCACCTCCTCCTCCTCCTGGAAAAGTCGTTTCCCGGAGGCCAGCCTTGACTTGCCCCGGCCAAGGCCCGGCCCCCCCCCCCCCAGTTTCCTGCGCATGCGTCCGGACGGCAGGGGTGTCGTGGCGTTCCGGCCCGCGCCTGAGGGGTTCGGGATGGGCACGTGAGGGCACGTGAGGGCGCGCAGCCGCCGCCGCCGCTGCCGGGACTTGGCCGCGCGCCCTGCACGTCCCCGCCGTTTCGCTGAGGCCGCCACGTGCTGCCCCGCTCCACGGCCACGGCTCTCAGACGTAGGGGTGCAGGGGTGCGTGTGTGTCCTTCCCGGCCGCACGTCTGGGGCCCCTTGCCAGGGACAGAAGAAGACTGCGTTTGCATTTTTCTCTCCTTTTAACAGAGTTTATGTTTTAGAGCAATGCAGATGCCCAGACAAGTGGAGCAGCTAGTAGAGTCCCCCCACGCCCCCCACGGCCCCCCAGTCCATTCCCGCGGTCCCCACTCATCCTGCGTTTGTTGTGAACCGTGAACTCCCGTGACCTGCCCTCAGTACCGAGGCCCGGAGGTGATCACCGCATGCCCTCTCTGTTCCGGGGTCCCACCCGGGGGGACCCCGCGCCGTATTCGGCCCTGTCTCCCGCGCGGCTCCTGGCGGTGAGGTGTTTCAGACTTTCCTCGGCCTCGATGGCCTTGGCTGCTTCGAGGTCGGGTGTCCCGTAGCACACCCCTCGGCTGGTGTCCGCGCCTGGCTCCCTCGTGACCAGGCGGCGCCAAAGTGCCGTTGCCTTCCCCCGGGGAGCGCAGGGCGCTCCGGCAGCCACGCGCTGACCTCGGCGCCGACGGCCAGGCTGCAGGCCGGCTCGTGCTCCTCCTGGAGGCTGCTGTTCAGTTTGAATGGCTGAGTGTGCATCTGCAAAGGGGGTGCGTCGAGTCCAGCGCTCCTCAGAAAGCTGTGCCGAGACCAAGGCTCACAGAGGAGCCTGGGGGCGCTGTGTCCAGGAGCCGGCCTCAGCTGGAGGAGGAGCCCGTTGCTTATTGGAGCGGGACGCCTATCTGGGGGGGCAGCGCATGCTCATTAGCTACAGTCGGGGTCCCTCCACCTGGAGCTGTGCGGTGTGAAGAGTGCCCGGCCCCCCAGGCAGCACAGCGCCGGGCTCCCCATTGGCCGGGGTGCTGCAGGAGGGGCCCTCGCTGCCAGGGCTGTGGGTGTTGTTACTAAATGGGAAGTAAATAGACTCTGGCTTTTAATCTTTTTATCTTTGTATCTGATTTTCAGTCATAGCTGGAAAGTTTTCTACATTCCCAGGTGGAGCTACCTGTTGTATAGTTTCTATTCTTTTCTTATTTTTCAAACATTTAAACTGGTGGTCCATTTAGAATTAAATAACGTGGTTTAATAAAGGGCTGGATCCAACTTTATCCTTTCCCATCTGATTTTTCCGTTATCCCAACACCACTTAGTAGAAAAATTCCATCTTTTCCTAGTGTTTTGAGATGCCATTTTTGTCATATTTAATTAGTTTAAACTATTTCTGGATTTTCTATTATGTGCCTTTGATGTGTATCTTCACCTGCACCGAGACCTCACCTAACAGAGGAAGTTTTCCTGTGTCATGTTTACTCCCTAGAGGCCTGGTCCTCTCTAACTGTTCTAGTTTATTTTAAAGACGAATGTTAAGGAACAGCACTCGTGTTAAACAGGTGTGGCAAAGACCTTGAGTGTGCTTTAGCCCACAGCACCCAGTCCGGGCTGGGGGTTCACTGATGACACGCAGTGCGTCTTTGGCATGTGAACCCCAGGAGACAGGAGTGGGGCTCGAGGTCTCTGACCGGCACTGTACCTTTGCTGGATAGGATTGTAGCACAGGCAAGGGAGCCCCCCACCCCAGCCTTCCCCTCTTGTTATTAATGAAACTATCGTTTATTTTTTAGAGTTTTTGACTCATCAAAAGATAATCCTTTGTAAAACCATCGGAAGTTAGATTCAGAGACTTAGAGATTCTCTATCTGAGAGCGGTGGCTCTCAAGCCTCCCCGTATATGAGCGCTCGAAGGGCCTCTTCCTTGCCGTCCCCCCAGTATCGGGCTGTCCTCAGAAATTGCATTACGGGGTAAGGTGTCGTGTTGTTATTGTTGTTAAGTCTCAGCCGGCGCTGACAATTGCCGGCAGTCAGGACCGGGCCCAGTTTACTCTGTCTGTGGCCCCACCCTTGGCAGTGTACCTGGTAGGTAGTACGCGCTCAGTAAAGCTTGCAGAGTAATACACGTGCCCCCCTGTTCTCAGAAAGCAGCACACAAGCCCCGCGCTCGCGCGCCCAGGGCCCGCAGCCCTGCCTTTGTTTCTCTCTCCTGCGTCCGTGCTTCCCTCTGGAGTGCAGATAGAGGCAGGCCAGAGCTTCTGCTCTCCTGACTCCTGTGCTGTCCGTTTCAGTGACCTCACGCGAGTCCTCCTGCGGCGTACAGGAGAGACTTGGGGAGCCTTCAGCTTGCAGTGAGACGGCTGATCTGGCTGGATTCCAGCCTCGGCCCAGGCGGTGGGTGTGGCGGGGGAGATGAGGCAGGGCACCGGGCCCAGGCCCTGAGTGGGACCACAGCCTTCTCGTTTGTTTGAAGGGAGCGCCACACCCCCGATTCCGGCAGTCGAGCGCATCAGGCTTCTCATCAGAGTGCATGCTGGCGTTGCCTTTGCTCCATGCTTTGTTTTTGTTAGGAGTTGATGGATTTCTGTTAGTTCACAGTTCACTGTTAGTTCCGAACCTCTGTCTTCCCGCACCCCAAATTGCTGCATCTAGTCTTGCTTTGGGTAGTCTTCTGGACAAGACTCAAATTTCAAAACTGAAAAAGTTGTGGACACCGGCTAGAAAAACCTTTTGTGAAATGATGAGAAATTTATGTTAGAAAGTTCCCCTGGTTCATTTTTAGACACAGGTGATGTTAAGCCATGCTGGAATGGGGTTCTGCTTCTGGCAGTGGTTGATCCAATTTTGGGGCCAGGCCTGCTAAGAACAAGAAAAGGTGAGCCTTTAGAAAGGAAACTAGCCTGAAGGGATGGAGGAGCTACTGGCAGGAAGAATTCGCAGAGCCAAGATCTGGGTGAGGTGGTGGGTGCTGTACAGCACCATTTCTCCCCTTGAATCAGTTGTCACTGCTCAGATTGTCAGCTGAGAAGAGGACTAGCATTTCAGGCAGCTCCATGGGACTGGGGAGGTAAAAATCAGTACACCAAGCCAGCCAGGGAAGAGGAACCTGAGTAAACACCCCAGGATTTTCATAAGGCCCTGCTTAGTTAGGGATGGGGTAGATCAAAATAGACGGACGCTCTTGGGAGCTGAAGTGATGCTTTGAATCATCTCCGTATCTGATTAGATGCAGGTGACTTGGAGTGGTTTGTGCCTGTTATCTGCCTGCCAGATGGAAGCAAACCCTCCCTAGAAGAGCCTCAAATCATCTATACAGTTGGTTGACAGTCAGAAAGTCACAGATACGTGAGAGGATAAAATGGCAACCAAAAACCAAGAAAAAGCATATACAATAGAAACAGACACAACTAAATCTTTAGGCTCTATTAGTATCTCAAGGAAGAAATCGTGTGTTGCACCTTTTCTTGGTTTCAGGCCACCCCAGCTGAGAGATTGACTCTAGACTGGAGTGTTTATAGTTTATCTCCTGGAGACAGGTGTGAGCAAGTGTGTCTTTACAAAGATTTGTAAATGTCTTTGCTCAGTCCCATACTGTGTGGCTTTTAGATTGGACAGGAGAGAAGTTGGGATAAAAATCATAGACTTTTAGACCTTCAGGGTGGAAGAGGTCAAGACTTAGACCTTGTGCTTTTTGTCTTTGAGAGAAATGTATGTTGTGATTGGTTTAGGCAATGCAGATGCACATGGATCTCGTTTTACACACAAATATTGAATGTGTTAAATATTGAATGTAAACCTGATTGTAGTAAATGCAAATACTTTAAAGTACTTAAAAATTTAAGCTTACTATAGTAAATATGGATCTTCTTAAATTTAGAGTTCTTTGTGTTATAAATACATGACTATGTATTTATCTGTTTAAATTTTTACTTGAAAGATATCAATTGAGTGCCTGCAGGATAGTAGGACTAAGGCAAGGGTGACAGATACAAGTTAGAGTTGGACCTAAAGCCAAGGGGGACCTATAGCCAAAAAGGGTTAGCTGAGGCCCCTGAGATAAAGATGCCAGAAGAACAACTACTTATTTTTAAACTTTTGTTTTTCACCCTGCAATAAGCCTAAAGAACTGGTAACATTTTGACTAAGTTAGGGAATGTGATCTTCTGTTCTGAGTTTTCCATTTTGTACTTCTTTGAACTAGTTTATTCATTCTTACAGTTGGCTTTTCAGCTGCTTGAAGACAGTGGTCTTCAGAAAGTCTTGAATTTAGTTAGATGTCCTTGATCCTGCCAGGGATTCGCAGCTTATCTGTAACAAGTGGCCTTCTTGAGGAACCTTCCTTTACTGACCTCTGACTTCAGATATTCCATTAGCAACTTAGCATTTTAAGTGCTCTAACTTTGGCTTCAACACATAGAAAGCTGTTGGGCCTAGCACACACATGAAACCCTTAATACAAAATAGAAAGGCACCATGCCTTGGAGCCTATGTGCCTCTAGACAGATAAAAATCAAATGTATCCACTGGCATTGCTTTCTCCTAGCAGCTGAGATTTCTAACTGAGCAGCTTTAGGGTACTGTTTATAAACACTTCATTTCCTGGGAAGAAGGAGAATGCTTTCAACTGGTGTCACTATACAGAATAAAACTGTAAGCAACAGACTGAAGCAGATAAAGAAAGAGACCCAAATAGAGGAGCAGCACTAGGAAGAGAACCAGCTGGTCCCATCACCAGAGCAGAGTGCTATGCTTCAGAGTGTCCAAGTCTATGGGTGACAAGGCAGCATAATTGTGAATCACACAGATGGATGATATTTCATTAAATATTTGTTGTGTTCACTGTGCTGGCTTCTGGGCTACGAGTAGACCTGGTTTTCTACATATGTAACTTAGTCCCAAGAAAATTGCACGCAGGTACCTCAAATTCAACATGTCTAAAACAAGACTCACTATCACTATATTTATAAGCAACTGGTTTTCAGCATGAATACCAGGACAATTCAGTGGGGGAAATGGTCATTTCAGCAAGTGCTGGGAACACTGAATACCCACATACAAAAGAATGGAGCTGAACCCCTACCTCACACCATATATGAAAGTTAACTCAAAATGAATTATGAACTTAATATAAGAGCAGAAACTTTGAACTCTTGTAATGATTTAAGAGTAAATCTTCATGACCCCGGATTGGACAATGATTTCTTAGATATGACATCAAAAGCACAAATGACAAAAGAAAAAGTTGACAAATTGAATTTTATCAGAATTAAAAATGTGCCACAAACCATACTAGCAAGGTGACAAGGTGACCTACACAATGGGAGAAAACACTTGCAAGTCACATATCTGGTCAAGGACTTATAGCTAGAATACATAAAGAACTCTGACAACTCCGTGATAGGAACATAAACTAATCCAATTAAAAATGGGACAGTTTTTTAAATGGACACTTCTCTAAAGAAGATACACAAATAGCCGATAAGTATCATTAGTCATGAGGAAATACTGGGCTGTCAATAAAGTCATGATGGATGTTTTCTACGTTTCTCAAGCAAAAATGCATCATGACTTTTCCAGCAGCCCAATATAAACCCAAACCATAATGAGTTATGACTTCACACCCCCTAGGATGGCTCAGATAACAAGATAGACAGCAGCAAATATCGGTGAGGGTGACCTTTGCACTCTCCCTCCCGAGAGCCTCGTGTACTGCAGTCATAAGACTCCAGTTTGTCAGAGGTCCTTACAGATGGCCGAAGCCAAATGTGGTGTGACCCATGCAGAATTCGGGGCTCTATCAATTTCTGATAATTAAACGTTCCATAGCTAGCATGTGGCTGGTGGGGACAGTTATTCATTACATGTATGTTGAATGGCCTTAAGACTCGTCAAGCTCTTTCTGGAGGGCAGCATGTTCTGTCACTGAGTTTATGATCAAGTAAATGCTAATCGTTCTTAACTGATTCTGTTTTTTGCTTCATTAAGGTGCCTCTTCATCTTGTTTTTTTTGAATTATAAAAGTACTTAAGGGTGGTAGAAAATGTAAAGAATGTAGATGAGCAAGAGTAGACAAAAAACACTTGTTAATCTTTGACAAAGGAGCAAAGAAAATGCAGTGGAACAAGGACAGTTTATTCAATAAATGGTGCTGGGAAAACTGGACAGCCACATGCAAAAAAATGAAGCTAGACTACTACCTCACACCCTGCACAAAAGTCAACTCAAAATGGATAAAGGACCTGGATGTAAGACCTGAAACCATAAAATGTATAGAAGAAAATAT